>KQ962949.1:271944-292244 GCA_001563735.1 Leucoagaricus sp. SymC.cos
CTTTCCCTTTCACGGTCGCGATCACGATCTCTCCTGTCGTCCCGTCTATCATCGTCATCTCTTCGATAATCCCGTCTATCTACAAAGAGAAGATCCAAGATTTAGTCATCAAGCAGAGAAAGAATTGTAGGGGTAGCAAATAAACACACCTCCTCGACGGTCCCTGTCTCCTCCTCGGCGCGGACTACGTGAACGACTCGACCGTCTCCTTGGTTCTTCCCTATCCCTATACCCTCCACGGTCTCGTCCACCACCACGAGGATAGCGGTCCCTATCTCGGTCCCTGTCATCCCTTTCCCAGTTTCGTTCGTGCCGACGATGATCTCCACGAGAAGACATTTCTCTTTACGAGAGCTTTGAGGACCTAGAGTGAGGCGACGAGTTGACTCTGGCTGCTCTGTGGCCAAGGAGCGTGACAACAGTCGGTTGTGACGAAAATAGCAATTGATGGGTGTGACGGAAATTTCGTTCTTTTGGCTCATGTTGCCAACGTTGGTGAAGCAAGGAGTTCAGACTGTCGCAAAGAATGCAGGTGAGTACTCGACCATGGGTGATCTACGTCTCTGACAGAATATATGAGCAGATGCGTTGAAGCAAATTCGGCAGATCATCCTGAAAAATGTTCCGAGAACAGCGACTTCGACGGACATTCGGAGAGTAATTAACAAGGCTGGTGTGAGAGGCGTCTCGGACAGTGCGTGTACAAGTTTTTGCCACAAAGACCTTTGTTCCATCTTCCTGCAGTTGCCATAGACTATGAGTACTTCAAGCCCGCAGAACGCGCTATTCTGACTCTTGTCTCTGCTGACTACCTTAAACCTAATTTACGCGCTCTGGCAAACTTGTCTATCTCAGGCATTCCAGTCCAAGCCCAACCTCATGTTGCTGAAGCTCAATCACGATCAAGAATGAGGGGTCATGCAGGGCGAGTAGAGGCAGCGTTGAGGGGCACGCTGCTCGGGAATGGATCTCATGCCGGAATCGCAAACAACGAGCTTACAGTCACTCTCGGTGGATTACCCGCGCAAACGAGCACTGAGTACCTAGCAGGAGTGCTGAAGGACTTCAAGGTTGCGAAGACGATGAAAGGTCATCCACAAATTGTAAAGCTTCCTTTGTGAGTGTCCAATTCGACTTTCATTCTTCTCTGTTTCATGACTGTTGCTTAGACCGCCAGATGCCTTTTCTCTGACGTCCAAGTTTTTGGTGACCTTGACTTCGATAACGGAGGCTCACCGCTTAGTGCGGAAGCTGCACGCATCATACCTGAAGCTATACGGAGAGGATATCCTTATAACAGCTAAAATCATCAACTAATGCATTCAATAATGTTTCTGTCGTATCGAATGTTCAAATGCTAATAGAATAAAGCGTACATACAGCGAGTAGAGAACAAGAAGCTAACAATCTACATGCGGTTGTTGTCCATGTCATCGTCTATCCGCGTTCGTTGTCCCTGTGACGTATTTCAGCCATACGCCCCTAACTAGAGGTGAATGCACTTACTAGTCTCGCCTTCTCGCCTTCATCGTCAGGCGAACGGGCACGCTTAAGTTTATTGACATGCTGAGAGCTTTCCTGTTCCTTCCAGTCTTCACCACCACCAGCAACAGCTCCAGGACCATCCTGAGCGTCTGCATAACGCTCCTCGACCGCTCTCCGTCGCTCCATCTCTTGTCGTTGAGCTTGAGCGCCCCATCCGCCACGACCGGGATCATAATCTTGTCGGTGTTCATCGCGAACTTGACCTCCACTTTTTCCGCGACCAAATTGCCGACCTTCTTTGTACCCCAAGTCCAGGTCGCAACGGATGATACGCTCGTCCAGTTTCGTTCCGCTAACGAACTTCATACATGCAAGTGCTTCTGCATGCGTGTAGTATTCTACAAAACAGAATCCGCATGGTGTTCTTTATACTTTTGAGCCAAATCTGTAGTCGCTAGTCATAGAGCTAACATACCGAGTGTTCCTGTCTAGACCCATAATAATTCGCTTGATACCTCCTCCATCTTCTTGGTTAGCGCATTTTGAGAATAGCTCATATATCTGTTCCTCTGTAGTATAAAAACTCAGGTTACCAATCTAGTCCCAGACGCCTTCAGTTTCCCATGTTCCTCAAAGAACACAGCTCAATGCAACCTACATAAAGTGTCGTAGACTTGGCAAGCAACTCAGCCTGTTTTGAGCGGTCAACGCGGGCCTGAGAGTCTTTATAGTTGGAGGGTTGGTCGAGAGGAGAAACCACATGCGCCATTGTCAGTGAGTTTTAGCTGTTACCTTCAACCCGACGAGTCCGTCGGACAAGAAGGGCGGCCCTGTAGTTTCAAAATTATCCTTTCCCACGCACCTACCTAATTCAGATGTCGGACGCGTCACCTGCGTTTCTGGAGATCTCTCAACTCAATATTACACTTGTCCTTAACACACCATGGATCAAATTGGCATTGAGATCCAACGAAATGTGAGTGTCGTTGTATCTTTACTCAAGAACCCCGATGCTAATGGTATGGCTAGGAACCGACATTCGAGTCGGTGGTGAGCGAGAAAACTGCTCTATACCAGGAACTCCAGGAGGAGGACCTCTACATCAAATACAAAAAGCTCTCTCGCCACCTCGAAATGCTCGACATCCAAGAATCATATATCAAAGACGAGCAAGCCAACCTTAAACGCGAACTTATCCGTGCACAGGAAGAAGTCAAGCGTATTCAATCTGTTCCCCTGGTCATTGGCCAATTTCTCGAACCCATCGACCAACACACTGGTATCGTTGGTTCAACGACTGGATCCAACTACGTCGTTCGTATTCTATCAACGCTGGACCGAGAACTGTTGAAACCTTCGTCGTCCGTGGCTTTGCACCGACACTCGAATGCTCTTGTAGATATCTTGCCACCAGAGGCAGATTCGTCCATTGCTATGCTTGGACAGGAGGAGAAACCGGACGTGTCGTACCAGGATGTCGGTGGTATGGACTCGCAGAAGCAAGAGATCAGAGAAGCGGTCGAATTGCCTTTGACCCACTTCGATTTGTACAAGAAGATTGGCATTGACCCGCCTAGGGGTGTATTACTTTATGGCCCTCCTGGTATATCATTCCGTCACCTAGTAATTGACCTCTTTAACGAGCTTGTTATCACAGGTACCGGAAAGACCATGCTTGTGAAAGCCGTTGCACAGCATACCACCGCTTCATTCATCCGAGTAGTCGGAAGTGAATTCGTCCAGAAATACTTGGGTGAAGGCCCTCGTATGGTCCGTGATGTCTTCCGACTGGCAAGGGAGAACGCACCCGCCATAATTTTCATTGATGAAATCGATGCCATTGCAACCAAACGTTTCGACGCGCAGACTGGTGCCGATCGTGAAGTTCAACGTATTCTTCTTGAATTGCTGAACCAAATGGACGGTTTCGACCAAGGTAGCAACGTGAAAGTATGTCATTGCCCTTACCAGCTCTATATACGTTTATTAATCCTGTTTAATGTAGGTTATCATGGCTACGAATCGTGCCGATACTCTGGACCCTGCCCTCCTCCGTCCTGGCCGTCTTGACCGAAAAATCGAGTTCCCACTACCCTCACGGCGAGAAAAACGTTTGATTTTCCAAACCGTAACAAGCAAGATGAACCTTGGCCCAGACGTTGACCTTGAAGACTGTGCGTCAAATCCATTCATTTCACTCCCAGATAATTGGCTTACGGCCATTTCAGATGTGTCTCGACCAGACCGGCTCTCCTCGGCAGAAATTGCATCGATAGTCCAAGCTGCAGGTCTCCAAGGCATGCCTGCTTATCTTGTTTCTTCTTCCTTTCATTGACTCGAGTCTTAAGCTGTTCGTAAGAACCGATACGTCATTCTTCCAGTAGATTTCGAAGAGGCTTGGAAGGTGTGTTTTATTTGTTTATGCTTGGCAACAGCTTCCCCTTTCCATCAACCTGTGAAAAAATCTGGGGCTGACCTTTTTTTTTCTTTCTTCCTCTCACCACAGCAAACGGTCAAGAGGACAGACGAGACGCATGAGTTCTGTGGGTCTCCCTTCTTCGTATCTCTAATCTCTTCACGAACTGAACACTCGATTTCCCATCAGATCGGTGATCTCATTTTCTGTATATACCGGTACGATCCCTACTCTACGACGCCAGTCTTCAAACTGACATTGACCACACTAGTTCTTCAATTGTACTCTATACCTGCAATTGCATTTACCTTAGATTTCCGATTTCCCTAGTCCGATTCTCCCCTCTCTCGTACCTTCCCTCCTGCACACGCTCTGTTCACTTTGGCATCTTTCCGCCTTCTGTCCACGGATTGGTGCTCATTCTTATGAGCAAAAAAGAAAGAATTTTATTCTTCTCTGTTTCCTTCCTCTTCATCCTGTATTTCTGGTGCTTTTGCAATGCTGTTTCGGTGGTATTGCGGAAGTATGGGGAGGCTAGCCCTATGGGTTGAATACATGTTATGAGTCTTTTTGGATAGTATTGTATGATCATTTGTGAGTATCTATTCACTGCTGCATGCTAATGCTAACTACTCGTAACAGATTGTAGATCAATGGATTTCTTTGAGGTGCACATGAAGACATGAGTCATGAATCTCACCGACAGCCCGATGCAGCTCCTCAACACTCCGGACGGCGTTCCTGTATACACGTTTGTCCTAATTTTAAAGGAGCCAGAACAACACTCGGGTTCCTCTATATTTTTATACGAGGATCCTCCCGCGCTGTTGTTCATCCCTCCTTGACCCTACGAGTCGATGAAGATACGCTGGGCAACAAAACACCTCGCCCTCGGTAAAATTTGTCTTGTATAGTGTGCATCTTTACCATCGTCAATATTCACTTTCAATTCCTGCAGTGTGCAATGCTACACGTCAGCTCAATCCATAATGAAGTCCCCTACTTTTAAATACATCCTGCCATCCTGCCTCAGGCACAAGCGTTGGTCTCGCTTACGATACTGTCTTTCTGCTCCTCAACACTCTGGACGGCGTTTTTGCATACACGCGCGTTCTCATTTTACGGGAGCTAGATCAACCATTGACTTCTCTTGAGAAGTCCCCACAACTTGTCTGGTCCTTTCACTTCATCGAGGGAACGGAGAAACGCGGGTAACATTTGATTCACGAGATTCGTCAACTATAACTACTGGTATATATTTTTGTCTCTAGGCCTAGAGAATAAATGCATTTTGACATATCTCATCGTATATATCAACCTGCGAGATCACCACTTATCCAGGTTTCACTTCTTGACCGGTTGACCAAGCTCACTGGCTCGTTCCGTGGCGACTTGAATACCGCGAGCGATTGTCGAACGAACACGACCATCTTCAAGTGCAAGGAGACCTGCAATCGTGCACCCTCCAGGAGCTATAGAGAGACTGGCATCACAAGTGGGATCAGGGAAAAGGGATATAACATACTGCTGACTGCATCCTTAATTTGGGCCGGGTGGTTACTTCCCTGCAAAACCATACGAGCGGCACCTTGGAATGCTACAGGCGCCACAACAATACATTAGCATTTCGGTCATAAACCATTCGAGACGCTCCAGCCCACTTTGTGCAGCAAGTTCCAAAGCCTCGGTTCTGGGCAATCCCATCATCACACCACCATCAGCCATAGCTTCCAAGAAGATACAAGCGAATGCAGGGCCAGAACCCGCAAGGGCCGTACACGCGTCGAAATGCTTTTCGTCAAGGAATCGGCATCGGCCGATGGACGAAAAGATTTTCAGAATGATGGCGTTATCGGTTTCTTCATATGGGGAGGGCGGCAAAGTGGAGACAACTGTCATGCCTTCGCGAATCTGATGGTGAAAAATGTCACAAAAGGCATAAATTTCGGTGACTCCGCGGGCATAAAATGGCGTACCTTGCATGGGGTATTGGGCATGGCACGAACGACTCGCGTCGACGGTGAGACCCAGCCTGTGAGTTGAACGATGGTGACACCGGCGAGGATGCTGATAAGGAGTTTTCCTTCGAGTGCCTCTGTTATCCCTTGTTCAACTAGGATGATATGTGCGAGCTGGGGTTTGCAGCTGCGAAAAAGCTTATATCTTGGTGTCTAGGGGTATATGATAACGGGTGCGACACACACCAGAGAAGAATGACATCGGCCTGTCTAACAGCTTCAACGTTTCTAGACGCAAGCACTTCAACTTTGCTTCCCAGTTCACCCACGTTTTCGAAAATCTTCGCTAGCCTCTGTGCTGTTGATTCGCGGCTCACGCAGGCAAGGAATCGTGAAGGTACCGAGGGGTCTGGAGTGCCTGTTGTCGGCGTGAGTGTGCCAGGGGTATGTACCTCCCACTTGGGAAATCCTTTGGAGAAAGATCGTTTGGCGGCATCAAGGGACTCAATTATCCCAGAGGTGATGGCGATACCCATGGTACCACATCCTGCAAAGGATAATGAGTCTGTCATTGGTGATGTCTTGGAAACTTGCTATTAGCGCACCCAAGACGCAGAGAGTGTACCCCATGATTGTAGTATAAGTTTAGGTAGTGGAAAGACTGTGAGAGACGCTTCTGCATTCGTTTTTTGTTTTTACAACCCTTTCTGGGCTAAGTAGATGAAATCTCTCGAGATGACTCGTTCGGAAAAAGAATGAGGATTCGCCATCCCGTGATCTCTATCACTGCACTTATTGTATTGCATTCGCCTTGGCTCACAAATCATTCAAGAATGAAACAGACGTGGATCAAGCAGCAGAAGGGCATTATAGATTGACGAGCGTCAAACACAATGCATGGTCTCATCGTGTGATTGAAGCCACGGCACAACACTCACGTACTTTAGAGCTCACCATGGGTATTAGTAGGCATTCGACCTCTTATGCTAGAAGTCAGATCATCTAAACCATTGGCGAAAGTAAATCATGGCAGCGGGAGGGTTTCAAGCGAGCATTTTTCACTGGTCTTGATGCTTATGGCGTGATTCCCGATCGGAATCTCAAGAAGACGCAAAAGTACCCATATTTATGTTATGATGATAACTTACAAGTGTTTGCAGCGTATTAGAGCAACATCGCCGCGACCGTCTTCCAGATCTCGATAGGATTGTTGACGCTGCGAAATACTTCAGTACCTGTCGAACCATCAATTTCACAGAATAACTTACATTTTCTCGGTGAGAGGGAGATTCACGTCGGCAGGATGATCTTGCCATTCTAGAAACACGACATCAGGGAAGGAGGAATAGCTCTTAAAAGGGAAACACACCTTCTGGTTGGGTTGGATCATTAATACCAAACCCAAGTCGCCAAGCAATTCCTTGTACACCATTGATGAGGCTACCGGACTGTCAGTCGCAAAAAGTCATCAAACCACGCAGTGCTCACAGGTCAGGGGGTGCTAGAGGGTCGTTCTTGAGTTGGGTTGTCTGTATGAGAAATCAATAAGTAAAGTGTATGTCATTTCATTCCACTGTCCCGCAATATTCTTGCTTTACACTCTTCCTGCCTCCAAGGACGACCGTTTTGGCACCCTCCTCCTTCGCCATTGTGATCTACGGAATGTCAGAATCAAAGAAAAAATGAAATAGTGATGCTAACAATCACAACCTTCGTGGGGTCAAATAAAGCTTCACCTGGTGGCGTGCTTGGGAAGCCTTCAGGCTGACATTCTTGACCTAAACTGCAAGAAGAAAAGGTAGAATGTTAAATCAATTGACAATACATGCTTGACGTCCATTAACTTACAGTTGGCTGAAGGCATCCTGGTGACCATTGATTGTTTTGTTGACCGGGGGAAGTAACCAGTTATCATCGGCAGCAAAGAAGTTTTCGTTAGCACCTCTCCACTGTCGAGGATTGTACAGCAATTGCAAATTGGGGTCGAGATTCTTGGTGATGATTTGCTGAACAATTTTACGAGCAAGAATGCCATCACGAGCTGTGGTGTTCAAGCCAGCTTGAGGGACTGAGGTCGACTTCGGACCAACGATCTACCCCATTAGTGAGTAGGCCATGGAGGAACGGGTTTCGAGTCAAGAACGCACGATACGATGTAGCCACTGTTGAGCATTCGTCAGTTTCAACATTGTGGTGATCTTCGGACAAAATATTCACATGAGCAGCGCAGATGAAGCCACCCCCGTTGTTTGACTAAAGCAATAGCTCAGTTGCTGATCGAATGCTTGGAATAAGAAAAACATACCACGTCCACTACTAGCTGGGCGGCACCAAGAGACTTCAGGTTGAGCAATCCCTGCAGAAGGCTGTCTTGGAATGCGTTGAAGTCATTATCGGAGAAACTTCCCAGCGCCAGAACGCCAGTTTTCTTGTCATCCAACAAGAAAAACTGTGCAGCGTTCCGACTGCCATTGACAGGTGCTGGAGGGGTCAGCCCTGGGGGAAGAACAACGTCGCTTGGTGTAAGAGCATCGAGCATCACATTGAGGTGCTGTTTGCGTGCATCTTCGGCTGAAATAGCGGGCTGTTGCTGGAAACGAGCCACAGGTTTCTCAGCGGGCGATAGCCTTTTCGCGGCGGCGGTGGGAGCGTTGAGATCAACTCCGTTTGTTCCAGGTTGGGCGAAACAATGGCTACTGAGGAAGGTCGCAAGGTCGGTGAAGTTGCTTGCACTGTTCAGTCTAGATCTATATGACAGCTATGGGAAGCTATGAGCTTGACATAAATGGTGACCTGGATTGAGCCTCACAGTGATCGTATCGATGGAGGAGCTTCCATTACGTTGGATTTGGAGGACAACCTGGTCATCAAGAGGCAGGGATTGCTGGGCAAAGTTGCCCATCAAATAGGTCCAGGTTGATCCTGAAGCCTGATAGCTGGAGAAGAATCTGAAAATAAGCGTAATTTGAGCTTGGAGCCATCTCGTCACAAAATCGTCCGCGTACGTATTTTGACGAGTACCAAGTCCCTGGAAACTGCCAGTGATTTGTGCATTAGCGTCAATCGCGACATTGGGATCCTTGCCGTTAATAGTTAGGACTCGGGCACCAGAAAGCTGATTATGAAGCAATCAGAGTTGAAGGAACCGCTTCGAAAACGAGTCACATACGGATGCGAGCTGGCCCTTGAGTTTTCCTGGCAATGCATTCTGCCAGAAGTCAATCTGGTCGGGGAATTCGGCGGAGGCAACCGTGAACGCTTCAGGTGCGATGTGGACTGCCTGGTTCCCGCGTGAGTCTGTCAGAAGAGCAAGGGGTGTTGGGAGGTAGTTGATGAAGAAACCTGATAAAAGCATCAAGATGATTGGAAGCCGAATGAGCGCAGGTGACATACTGTCCTGAATTTTAGACAGAAAGTCAGCGATGGAAAAGAGGTAGAATCACGAGGCACTTACATAGCAGCTGTTAATCCAGACGCAGTGTCCATCATTGAGCCTCTTGAGGGTGCGCGAGAGGTCGATGTGCATATCATAGTCATGTGTATACTTTGTTGCGTTAATCCTCGCCAAGTCCTTGAACAAGTCCTCATGCACGTCTTGAGTAAATGGTTCAGGGGCACGAATCTGATAGTTGACAGAAGTATGGAAGTTGAGCGATTTGCTGACCACATCTAGGATCTATCACCACGAGCCCAGAGTGAGGGGCAATGATAAACCAAAACGAACAGAAGACATACATTAGCCTTGAGGGTCTCATTCACTGGAACAGCATTATAACAATCTCTGACAGCCTTCGGGAAGACCCATTTCTGACCACCAATGGCAGCACAAGGGTCGGCAGCACGAGCCACGATAGCGGCATCTACAGCAACACTCAAGCCAACCAACGTTCCTAACCAGGCAAACTTTTCCATGAGCTTCACCATTGCCTTCGTCATTCACCGTTCACGTTGACCAGAGGCACTTGAAGAAATGTCGTAGGCCTTGAAACTGACAAAGGTCCAAGATAGAGAGAGAAAGGTCGGACGTCCTCCCAAGTACCTCCCCACATGCCTATATAGTCCCACCAATACCAGTTATTGCGTTGAATACTATCATCCCGGCGAAAATTGCCATATTGAGTGCTTCTCTATTCCCTTAAGGTGTATTTTTGGCTCATTAGCGTGTGGAGGTCGGCTTTACCGTGTATATAAGGACGCAGAGACCAACGACTCGGAGGCTTGATTAAAGAACGAAGAGCGATCACTTGATTCACAAGGCAATATGCCAACTGGGGCCGATAAAAGACGAGTATCCGTATGATTAGTGTTAAGCGAGGAAATTGTAGTCGAGCGAGCAAACAATTTCGTCGCATCATTGGACCACATTGAGGATGACAAGTTTCCTGTGGTGACTGGCTAGTATTTTCACCAAGGTGGTTGCGCCTTGTTCTCAGGTGCTAAAGACTACCCACGGGCTCCACAGAAGGCACAGACCCGAACATGCTCAGAACCAGAGGGAAAAATAGCCCCTGTGTGTTTGGCCAGATTGAAGCGCATGGTGGTGGGAAAACAAGAGTATATCAAGGGTTGTTAATGTGATATAGTTACTGTTCTAGTACTGTACTGGAAGCCCATCCGTGGGGTTTAGAATCCCAGATTATTCTCTAAACCTTGTTCGATTTGAGATTCCAACAATCTACATTTGTTGTTCTAAACCGTGGCCGTGTGTTAGAATATCCTAAATCAAATCAGATGTCGTACAAATTGATTAACAAGATAAGATTCCAACACCTCCCTCACCCTCTAACACAATGCTCCAGCTCCGGGTTTTTATGGGACCTTGATTTTGTGGTTCAAGAGCACGTTTTGTACTACCAGTAATGTTCAATCGCCTTTGATTCCCTGTTTTCTATTTGTTTTCACATGAAAACTGATCAGGAGGGACCCATCCTGCAAGCTGAATATAGTTCTTGATAAGTAAATCATCTCAGTGTGACATAGCTAGCATCCAAGAATCAAACATAAGGTAGAACCACCAAGGCAGCGGGATTGGGCAACGGAATGTGGTCTCGACGAGGAGAGATAATCAGTGTTACGTCGGAGTGTGAAAAACAGGTTTAGAGCAACGATCTAGGTCTAGAAGGGGCCTCTTCCAGATTGAAGTTTAGAACGGGGGTCAATTCGAGATCCGGCTCGTCCAAAACCCGATTTGGATGACGGCCTGTTCGGCATGCTTTTAAATCTAGTTTTCTAAACCCCACGGATGGGCTTCCACTCATACCTTGACAAGTTACACAATTAAAACATGTGCACCGTGTATTAGACTCGACCACGGCACATGAACCCCCTCAGGCAAATTCTATAACACCTCAAAGTCGTGTAGTATAATCATTGATCCGGATCCGAGAAGTTCCTATGGCTTCCAGGTCGGCTTACTTTATCCTGAAAAAAGTGAATCGTGGCTAAACTACCAAAAAGTGCCAGGACAGACAAGTGGTGTTTGCGAATTTCGGATGAAGCTGCAGAGCGGCGTAGACCTTGAAAAAAAATTTTTTTCACAGTCCTTTACGAGTAGTCCAAAAGCATTGTCAGATAACTCAGTGGATTACTACACACAAACAATCCTTTGTTATCGTGACCTTTTACTACTGCGTCCTTTATTCTTTTGAGAACAACCCAGTAACCCCACATCCTCTGCGATTCCACTTTCTTCAAGAAAAGTGGGAAGCAAGAAATCATCTTCGAGATTACTCAACACTCGCATCATGTACACAATTCGGAAACATTGACCTGTCTAATCAATCCCCCACCTTTTCACCCTCTTTAAAGCCTCCGTATTGTGTGCCTCCCCTCTCATGTGTCAACTCAGAACCAAAGTTCGTGATCGTCATATATTTTTCTGGGAAGTGGTGCCTCCCAGACTAGAGGAAAAGCATAGAATTTCAAAATTGTCGAATGATGTGTACCTCTTGTATTGTCGATTTCTGTTGTCTTTGTCGAAATATTATTGTCTGGTTGTTCGTTCTTTACTTCCTGATTGATAAGTTTTGGTCTTGCCTTTTTTGGTACTAATGGTGCAGGTGGCGCAGATGGCACAAAAGACGTGACAATTGGTGCAATATACAATATCAGAATTGGTGAGTTATGCAAGTTCTACGACTGTTAGACGGAGTTGTGTTTCAAGGAGTCTAGATTCTAGCATGTGAGCACATATTTCATAATTACACGGCAGGCTTGTGAGGCTTGAGTGGCCTTCTGGTGTCGGAGCTTGAATATAGCTGATGGGTATTTCCTTCTTTGTCAACAATGGCGCAGATGGCGCAACTCAACTTTCTCTATTTGGAACCATCGGCACATTGGCGCATATTGGCGCAGATAAAGTGAACGGATCAAAAGAGTGCAAGCCGAGTCATATAAAAGCCACGAATAAGTTCCTATGCTGTGGGTCTGATTGCCTCCATCACTCCCACCTACCAGAGACAGTTGAAAACAGTGAAGATGGTCAATCTCACCGGTCAATGAAAATATTCCGTTATACCAGATACTGTGCCCAGCTAGACCTTTTGAACCACGTGTGTCTATAAGAACTACCTGCAGCGTTGTTCAGATGTTTTGTTGTGAGAGCTATGATAGTATTCATATGACTACCCAAAATTCTTGGTAAACCGGTTACTGCGCCGCCTGCGCGTCAGCGCCATTGGATCCATAAAAGGCATATGCCAGTGAAGTACACTACAACATTTTCTTTTACTCTTGTGGCCCCGTAAAAATGTGGAAGTACATGTATGTGACCGGTGACACTTCACTCCGGATGAATCAATGTTCTTATACTACACAATGCATGTTATTGCATCTCTGCACCGTGGTTGCGCCCTGTCTCAGGGGAGCATGCGCCACTCTCGCATTGTTTGCGCCACTGTTTGCGCCATGCGCCAAATTGACAAGACCGGCCAAGGAGTAGGGGACATTTCGTGCTCAAAGACTTGATTTACTCTTGTCAAAATGTATGGCCGTTTTCAGAATCACGAGTAGTTGGGCGACCGAGGTGAAAATTCCCTCAGGCTTGCGGGAAGAAACTTTCTACTTAGAAAACAGTCACCGGTCTAAGCGTTTCTCATACCGACCACCTTGCTTCAGGTGTGACGATCAGAGTCTTTATAAGAAGACGCGTGAAATGAATCAAATACATCGAAATACAAATACATTACAGTGCACGATAACTTTTCTACAGTGGAATTCACAAAAGCTTTGGACTTGATGCAGGTATCAGAAAGTGTAGAATAAATAAGGATTCGAGCATTCAAAGACGCTCGATAGATAACATTGATACATGCAATTTCAAGCTTCAAGAGCGAGACCAGCCGGGAGGTGGCGCAAAGGTGGGGTAGCTAAAATAAGAAGATCATCGTTCCGGTGTGTTTTCGTGATAGCGGGGAGACACTCACGGTGCAGTGTCTCCGAGACCCTTTTTCTTCTCAATTTGCAGCGTGAAATGAATATTACCGTTACTACGATCCCAGTCTATCGAGCACCAGTTCCTCTTTCCCATGACGTACTTTTGCTTGCGAGAAGAACCATCAGTGTCCGTGCCAAATAAGGGCATCTACTAGGATGTTAGTCTACAGGCAACAGTACAACGCTAGCTCACAAGCATACCATGCACTCATCTGTTTCGGCATAATGAAGAGTTTTGTGTGTTTTGGTCGAAAGCGAGTTGACCATGGTAAGTACACCGCCAGGCCTATGCAAAAATTAAAGCGAGCCAAGCCGACGATTGTAGAAACATACGGAGGCGTATTCACGATGGCGCCTGTTTAGACGTTAGAAATAATCGAATTCCCTGACAATTTGAAACATACTAGTCACCACGTTGATCATATACCTATGATCTATGTCTATTGGAACCTCCGGCTCCTTCTTATTTGGCTTGTGGGTCTTCAACACGCCGACAGCAGCGCAATGAACGTCGCCAGATAACCATGAAACCCTCAGTCGCTGAGTACGTGCGATCAACTGCATCTGCTCGATCAACCAGTTTCGCTCTTTCTGATTGGGTAATAGTGAGTCATTGGTGAACTGATTGGACAAGTGATACACACAAACCTTGTGAGAGCGCGCTGTCCAATGATCATTCAAATCATCTAGTAACTCCGCATCCGCATTGAATTTGTTCACGAAGCCTGACAGGCCAAGACTCCCGTTACGACCGAGGGCGACCAGAGGGTTAAACTTAGATTCGAGCGCAGACTCCAAAAAAACCATCCGGGGATAGGCGATCGGGATGCCGACCATGACGACAAGGTGCTCGACCGTCGGTGGAAGCAATCGAAGTTGTTGGAAGACTCTATCGTACTCAAACGAGCTGCATATTCGATCCTTGCGTCGTTCGGCTCTGAGGAATTATTGATATTGAGTGCTGAGATATCGTGTGAAGCTCTGACCTGCAGTCCAACATTAACAAAGCGGTCTGTGGGCCCATGTTGACTAAGAAGGAGTGAGAGGGTAGCGGTATGTACGGTCCCTCTTTTCCAATAATGAGTGATTTGTAAACGTGCTTCCCGGGCGCATCACTCAGTCCATCAAATTCGGCTACCGAACACGTAAGCGATGCAGTGAAATACTTTTTACAAGTACTTACGATTAATGAAGCATTGAAATAGCAAGAAAAAGAAGTAGCCACGAGCACCAATCCTGTAACCTAGTTAACCACTGCAGCTAAAATTCCGAGAAATGCAACATACTGCCGGAACACAGGTGCTTGTTGCATGTCATCAGGATCTATTGGGGAGTGTAGGTAAGGAAGATTCATTGAGCTCGGCGAAGAATGGTCTTACAGCTCCCGAAACCGTCAATCTTTGATCAGGGATTGATTAAGTGATGGCTAAAAATTGAAGGATAGATGCAGGCATACCAGATCTAATGCCATTGTGCATCAGAATCTCGATATACAGCAGTGGACTCTGTCAATCACATACCATGATCATCTACTCGTGACAAATTGATTGAGTGTTAATCACACGAAATTATCAGCACGGAATTACCTACCGCACATATTCACCATAGGTCTAGCAGCACTGATGAGCAAGGGTTGTCACCGAATGGCGGAATAACATACATGGAACAGTTAGCTCGTGCAAATGCCCCTCGCCTGAAGGCTTGACAATAATGATTGAATAAGAACCTATCAATGCAGATCCTGATTTCTTCCGTAAGTGGGTGCTGCTTCTTCTCTTCTGGCCTCATCTTCGAAACCCAGCCTTGCATTTCGGGCTCGCGCATCAGACTGTCACAATATAATTGATCGCCTCCGCCAACAAGCGCATGATAAGGCGTTTCTGCATGATGGCCCAATAGATCGAACCAAAGCGGATCATATCCAGATTGAAACCCGGGCCCTCTGAAATCGTCAGGGTTAACGCCGGCAGAAAACCCATTACACTGAATGACTGAGAGTCAATCGTCCAGAGTCAAGACCATTGTGCGGTAAACTTACGGAATGAGCTGCCCATCTCATATTCTGTCGTCGGCCAGGAACATAGAAATTAATTGCCTGCCCATTATTGATCCGGTAGGTAATCTCCATTTCATGATCGCCCAACGGAATCCTAATCATGAACCGCCAGAAAGTAAAAGTCCTGAGATTCGAGACATTTGAGCGAACAACGTCAGACCAAATTCTCGGCACGCGATCAAGTCTCTCACCCTCCAGTCCCGGCATAGACGAAGATGTCCTGCCCATATGCATCCTCTTTCCGAGCATTAGGACCGGGCATTTCCTGAACCATTGCACTGCCGTTGGAGACCGTAGCGCTTATGGGCAACCCGGGGAGGACAGTGGAATGAGGGTCAGCTGGGTGAGGGCCTAAGTCGAACGGAAGATGTCCATTCCCGTTTTGAGGAATGGAGTTGGCGGACTGCATAGACGCGGGATAAATCTTGTGGTTGCCATTTGCCCGGGCACGAAGAGTAGAGGGCGTCAGTTTGTCGGGATCCCACTCGTACGAGAGTTTGGGGTGAGGTTCATAAATTGAACCAGAATCAGCAGTGACAACGAGTGCAGCACCAAGCCAAGTGTGTCCCGATTCTATAGTATCGAACCTATCGCATAGAAGAGTTTAGAAGTGGTCGCATTGGAGGCAGGGTAGGTTCTTACTTTAACAAAGGTCCACACATAAACTGCGGTGGCCAGCAAAGTTGAGTTTAATGGACTAAGATGAAAAACGAATACCACGAACCTGAAGATGAGGTTCCATCCGTGCTACTCTAAGCAACTTAGACCGTTCCGTAGCAGTGAGATGCATGAGACGTTCCATTGGAATGGATGGTTGAGCATGGGCAGGAAAAGCTGGTTGATTCATTGATTGCTGGGGAGGAGCTTCGGGAGGCCGATGTTGACCGACAAAAGCTGCGTTGGAGTGCGTGCTGGGGAGTCCGTCAATTGATGGTGGGTGTCTCACTTGGGACGGTTGAGAATACGGATAGAGTATTCCATCCTTGGGAGGTATGGGAGGTGGGAGGGGAGAAACGGGGGAGCCAGAGTATGGATAGAAACCGCCAATGAAGCTCTCCTCGATTGGTCCTACTTGCTCAACTGCGTCATAGCGCCCTCCGTGCGCAGCATAATATGCCGATTCCTGCTCAAACGACGGGACAAAGAGGCATATCAGAAAATGGACACAGGTCGCAACTCAGGACAAACCTTTTCAGCGCGCCTGTGGGCATGCCATCCAGCGTTGTCCATGGGGGGATTGTCTGGGTGAGGTGTAGGAGGTTTGAGGTATGACGAGATCTAAATACTAAATCCGTTGTCTTGATCCAGGGCCCGAGATCTGGTTACAGTGGGAGTGGGCGGTGGCAGTGCAGTAGCTTGCCTGGGAAGGATGACACGCTGTGCTTTGTTTTTGCCGGATCACGAGAGCCTTGGGGCAGAAGCAGAAGCGATGCACAAAGAGTGGACTTGCCTTCGCGCACTACGGTGAGAACAGCGATGGGGATGTGTTTCAAGGACGAGAGATGATGGGATGATAGAGATGTGGAAGCGAGGAATGATCAGAGCAAGTTCTCAGGGACTTGTACAAAGTTTTCGCGCGCGTCGATGATGCATTGGTGGCCACCGGCAATGCAGGATTCGGCATGACTGGTGCGCAGCTCCGCCCGTCAATCAGTGGCGCCGTGGTTTGTGACGTCACATCTGGCCATCGTGGGAACCGAACTAAGAAATTGAGGCAGTGCTAGCGCTTGATCTTCGGGAATAGCCTCGGTTCTTCCAACAAAAATCTCATGTGTCGCTCGACTCAGCAAATTCACCCTTTGTCACCGTATGTGACGCCCTAGACCTCTTTTTGCCTCATCAACTCTCGTTTCTTATTTATTCTAATCTATATCTCTTTTACTAACCACCACCATCCCTGCAACCACCATGACGGAGTACGACTTCTCTCCAGAAGCATACGAAAAATACGTCGCCACACAAGTTCGCATCGCTCGCTGGGTAGATGATACTCAGCGTACTGAGCTCGTAGGCCCAGATGTACCACCTACACCCCTTGAGGTCGACGGGACCATCCCTCTACCGCGCAAGAGGGACCGCAAATCTCGCTCTACTCGTCCATCTCCAGCGCCCTCTCCTCCCGAGAAGTCAAAAAAGTATCCAGGTAAAAAACGTTCTAAGTCGGCCTCTGCAACCCAACGCCGCGTACCTACTCCATTCATTCCAACGCCTGAACTCCCAGAGCCCGGCTGTCCGGTCTATCGTGGTCTATGGGTAAACGAGGCACCAAAGGCACCTACTCCTCCTCCCCCCACTCCCCCCCCCGAACCTAGTTCACGGCCAAGCAGTCGAAAGGGCAGACGTCCTTCTACTCCTACTCCGCGCAATCCCAGCTGGCCACCCGACTCCGTACCGACGAGGGAGCTTCCAGAACCTGGCTGTCCTGTCTATTTCTCTGGTCCTGACTCAGACGAGACTCCTGCCGTAGAGTCAACTAAGCCACCTCATCCTGCGGCTCGGAAACGTTCGATGTCATTTTCTGCGGTCGCTAGTCGGCCGTTCCAGTACTCGGCGGCGGCGGCTCCCCTGTATCACAGTCACAACAACAGTCCTCATCATTCTTCCACTCGCGATCATCCCAGTTATTACTCCTCCCACAACTCGTCGCCGGTCTATCCATATACACCGGCTGCTCCATATGCCGCACAACAAGCACCTCCTGTGGCTGCACCGGTCTACCCAGTGAAGAGCTTTAGTTATCCCCTGCCATTCCAACAATATCCGAATTACGATGCTGTTGGTCGGCGTGAGCCTTCTCGTACTCACAATGCACCTGCTCATGCACCGCACTACTCGACGGACAGCAGTCCGTATGCTTACACTACGCCGGGCTATTTACGCCAGCGTAGTCAGCCTGTTGAGAAGATTTACCAGCATCTCCAACAGCCGCCACCTCGGCCATCCTCGGTACCTCAACCTGGTACCGTACCCCACACCTTCCCTAATGGCAAGACACTCCACATTCCTCTATCCGCTGATCTTCACAATGTACGTTTCTTCTTCGATTCTTTTCCCATTTCATTCTACTCATCATGATATTCCATGACTAGCATCCCGAGCAGTTTCAAGTGCCCTATGAATACTACACCCCAGTGACTCCACCGACTAAAAAACTACGTTTTCTGAAACGCCTCTTTACTAGCTTTGGTAAAAATCACGGTGGCTCTTCCACCAAGTCATCTGGAGTTCACAGTGTCCAGACCAGTCCCACCAGAAAGACCATCCGCAGGAGGAGGTCTAGTATCGGATAATAACCCATCCAGTCAGCATCGCCACGGTCACTATGACTTTATGACGCTAGTCGCCACAAAAACGCCATAGCCTGACTAAGGCCATATACCCCAATAATTGTTTATTCTTTGTCAACCCTCCTCACTCTGTTAATGGACCCGCTCTGTTTCCTTCGACACTAAGTTATTCCTCAAATCATCTCCGTTTCCGTGTATGCTCCTTACACACCATGATACCTTTATTTGGTTGTATCATACTCTGAACTTTTATTTCCTTTGCCTCGCCTGATCCCCGATTTCGTATATCTCGTATTAGACTCCCTTGTTCTTGCTATCCGGCGATACCGTCGTACGTTATGCCGTCCTGTAATACCTAATTTTAGCTACTATTTCCTCCTTTTTTGTAACGTCGTTCCTATTTCATATTAGTTTCGTAGTTACCTGTGTTGTCGACTTGTTCCAGCTATGTTTATAGGTATATGACTCATTTTTGGTCATCGTTCTGTCAATTTACTCGGTTCGGATATACGGGCGGGTAGACTAAACGGCAAAAAGCACGCGGCTCGCACAGGTCTGCTTAAGGTCTGTGGTGTGCTATGAGAGGACGCCACATTCGGGAAATGGGCGTCTCGTGCAGTACTGGCCTAGGATCTGCGAACAAACAAAACACCAAGACATCCTCGATCAGAGAACAAGGTGAAGATTCAGTTGTGGCGATCCAGGAATCCTATCGACACATATCAGGTGCTCAAGTAAAGCACAGATGTCCATTGTAAGGTACGTCATAATCATCTAAGTAGCCGATTGTAGTGATCCGTGTAACTCCCAACAAAAAGTGACATTCATGACCAATTCAATCACTGCACCTATCCAGTATGTTCCACAACAGTTGTTACTAGTTTTCCATCCTTAACGACCGTCTTCAACATTTCCGGAACTGGGTGTTCACTGAAGACTCCCTCCTCCTCTTCTTCTACGGGTAAACTCACGTTGATAGCACTGCATTTCGCAGTCGTGATTTCCGCAGTCAAGCTATCCTTCGAGAGAAAGATTTGACCAGAATCTGTGGTATCCACCTGAATCATAGGGACCGTTCCTGTGACTTGTACTGTGAAGGACGGAGAGGCAGTGATTGAAATTGACGCAACCACAGAGTTAACGAGCACAGATGTCTTTGTGCTGCGGACTACCAAGCACATTTGTCGATTTCTTTCTCGTGAAGGGAAACAACTTACCCAGGTTAACGGCATTGACTTTGCCCTCGACGACTACCGTGGTATTACTGCAATTGAAGATGTTGATGGATTGGTTTAACAAAGTCTGTTCAACTTTGATGACAGCGCCATTTTCTTGGTTTTCCTGATATCCCATGTCAAAATCATTGATCTCGGGCTGATTGGTAGCTCTCAACACAACGTACAATCATCCATTTGTTGCCTTCTAACAAGAACTTAGGAGGTTTCTTCCCTGCCAAGGCAGCCGGCTTGGTAGGGCGAACGGGTTTCTTTCCAGCTGCAAGAAACGATGAGATGTTATCAGAGTACAGCTTGAAATGTCAACATGACGTACGAGAAGGAGTAGATAAGGCAGGAACTGTGCTTCCAGCTCGGAGGGAAGGATTCTTGTGTGTCATCTCACTCTTGTCAACCTTCCTCAGCCCCTTCGTGACTTCCTCTCCACGG
>KQ962949.1:300381-318689 GCA_001563735.1 Leucoagaricus sp. SymC.cos
ACTTTGACCCCTTGGACAATGTTTCTCCTTAGGAATACCGCAACTTCCTTGGCCAGCTGGATGCGTTGTTGGTATTCTCCTGGGTTCGTTACGGCACGCGCATTGACAGCATCATCCCTCATTTTCTGTCGAAATGCTGGGTAGTTTTAGACGTGATCATCGTTCCAAGAGCTAAGCATTCTACACACCAGTCAGAACTGGCTCATCGCCTGTTTACGCAATGTCAGGCCCAATTCAAGACTGTGGCAACGAGACAGGTACCTGCAAATGTAGCTGAAGCTGCTCTATAAAGATTACGGTATGCAGATCGAGCAGCAGCTCTGAGTGCGGGTGTAATGGACATGGCCGGAACGTTGAGGACAGAAGGAAAAACTCGACGATTGTGATTGGCTCTCCAAGGAGCCCTTTGCAGTCATGTGACGTTCCTAAGTATAATTTCAGGATCTTGCTAACTCGTTGATTGTGGTGGTACTGCACCTCGTTTGCGTGGGAGGTAAGCACAACAGGACACCTTTGAGCGACCTTTAAATACCGTCATGCTAAATTATAGCTTCTCGGAACATCTCATGTGTCGATTTTTGAACACATACTTTGGTAGCGGTGAGTTATTTCTGTGTCGTTTTGACTTTGTTGATTCGCGCGCGTCAAGTACGCAGATCGAGCAGCTGCTCTGAGTGCGGGTGTAACGGACATGGCCGAAACGTTGAGGACGGAAGGAAAAACTCGACGATTGTGATGTCATGTGACGTTCCTATGTATAATTTCAGGAATCAGGATCGTGCTAACTCGTTGACTGTGGTGGTACTGCAGCTCGTTTGCGTGGGCGGTAAGCACAACAGGACACCTTTGAGCGACCCTTAAATACCGTCATGCTAAATTATAGCTTCTCGGAACATCTCATGTCTCGATTTTTGAACGCATAATGTGGTAGCAGTGAGTTATTTCTGTGTCGTTTTGACTTTGTTGATTCGCGCGCGTCAAGTAGCATATCTTGAAAAGTCTGCGAGTCAGGCTTTTGGCATGATCCCACAAGAACCAGGAAGTTGCGGAGCTCTTCGTACTCCCTCGAGACCAGCGTTGCCTGGTTAGTCAATATATCACTCAGTCCCCGCACGCTCTGGGAATCAGCTAGGGTACATACAATCTCCGCGATGAGGGGAACATTCAGTGATTTGGAAAGCTCGACCCATGGAGTAATCTTAGCCTTCACAACATTCTCGTCAAATGCAACCACGCTTGGTGGAAGGCTGGCAGAAGAAGGCGCAGCGGTTACTGGTGGTGGGGGCGGAGGAGGAGGAGGAGGAGGAGGAGGAGAAGGAGGAGGAACTGTAGTCACTGGAGATTCGACTGCGGCTACAACCACAGGAGGTCCAGAGGCAGGTTGGGAGACAGCGATGTCCTCGAGGCGCGAAGTCACAGCCTCCAATCTTGGGTCTAGTTATTGACTAGACTTATTGTTCATAGATATTGCAACATACCGCTTAATGATCGTACCAAGGTTGTTGATTCCTTGTGGAGTGGCCATCTTGTTGCGTGATGTGTAAACTCGTTCAGGAATACCTACAGAGGTACGCGTAACAACGAGCCACTGATGCGTCTCCTTGAGCGAGGATATCACTACTGAGTTCGATCGGAATATCCCGATCATCAACAAATACCCCTGTCCTTTCACTCGAATAAATTATAGCAGGCTCATAAGCTAGACTACTCCATCAGAGATGTGCCGACGCTATGAGCATGGTAGAAAATATAATTTGATAAAACAGATTTTCAGAAATCAATTAATCGTCTTCCTCCTGCTCAGCTAGTTTCTTAAGGGTCTTCTTCGCCTTCTTATGTCTTCGACGTTCTCTTTCAATTTGCCTTGCGCGCTTCATTTCTTCTTTCGACAGTCCAGGGTTCATCATTTGGTCCAGCTGTAGAATCGGCCCGTTGAGCTCACCGTCAATATCAAAGGAGAAGAGAACCAAAGGAAGCTAACACGCCTTCTCAATCAATAGCTTACGGGCGATCTTTCTATTCTGCGCCAAGGAGCGCGTTTCTTGACATGTCACCCGAATACCAGTTGGCTTGTGTAGTAATTGAACATTATTCTCGGTCTTGTTGATCGATTGACCGCCCTAGTATATATTTGAGAGAAGTAGAGTATGATTAAAGCTTCTAAGGTTTGGTTTCCGCTGGCATGAAACGTACAGGTCCACTTCCTGTGAAAAGCGAGATGGATCAGATGGGCACTGGTGACTTATTGCAGGGTGGAGACTTACCTCGAACGAAAGATTCTTCCAAATCTTCTTCTCGGAGTTCAGGAACAATGCGCTTCTGTGATGCTTTCTTTAGTGCGGAATAGTACATGGGGTGGGGAGAGGGAGCAAAAGAGTGTGTTTTAGGCAGAGCAACATCTGGAGAACATCTATTGTTAGAGTATACCAGTGAGCCACAAGATGTTCAGACAAGAAAACGTACGTCTGCCTCTTTCTAGCACTTCGGCTTGACTCTATAGACTCAGGGTTCTTGACCGACTCATTGTCGCCTAGTTCAGTCCCGCTATGAATCCGCAGATCTAGGCATGCGTCAGCACACAACAAGGTCGATTTATAGGAAGACGTACTCCATGTCTCGTCACCTCCCTGGGTTCCCTCCGCAACTTTGACCCCTTGGACAATGTTTCTCCTTAGGAATACCGCAACTTCCTTGGCCAGCTGGATGCGTTGTTGGTATTCTCCTGGGTTCGTTACGGCACGCGCATTGACAGCATCATCCCTCATTTTCTGTCGAAATGCTGGGTAGTTTTAGACGTGATCATCGTTCCAAGAGCTAAGCATTCTACACACCAGTCAGAACTGGCTCATCGCCTGTTTACGCAATGTCAGGCCCAATTCAAGACTGTGGCAACGAGACAGGTACCTGCAAATGTAGCTGAAGCTGCTCTATAAAGATTACGGTACGCAGATCGAGCAGCTGCTCTGAGTGCGGGTGTAACGGACATGGCCGAAACGTTGAGGACGGAAGGAAAAACTCGACGATTGTGATGTCATGTGACGTTCCTATGTATAATTTCAGGAATCAGGATCGTGCTAACTCGTTGACTGTGGTGGTACTGCAGCTCGTTTGCGTGGGCGGTAAGCACAACAGGACACCTTTGAGCGACCCTTAAATACCGTCATGCTAAATTATAGCTTCTCGGAACATCTCATGTCTCGATTTTTGAACGCATAATGTGGTAGCAGTGAGTTATTTCTGTGTCGTTTTGACTTTGTTGATTCGCGCGCGTCAAGTCACGTGCGCGACGCGATCGCGTAGGTATATATAGTCGGGGACTAGTATGTTATCATACCCCCTTTCCAACCCAGAATCGCCCCACCCGACCATCCTTACCTCAACCTCTCAAGACCCCTTACGCACTTATCCACTTCAGTCTTCCCCATACCTATTCAGACGATTTCCAATGGCCAGAGCTAAGGCATCGACGACACAAACCAAGACCAAAACGAAGGCTACCTCTACCAAGAAATCTGGTGCTGCAACCAAGGTAGAGCCAGCTCACCCCTCGTGGGTTGATATGATCAAGGCAAGTCCTCCAGCTCACAAGTCCCTTGCTCGGAGCCCCCTACCTTATTCAAGCTATATGCCCGGTAGCTTGTGGCGTTTAATCTACCACTTCACTTCTTCAATCCTCTACCTTTAGGCTATGGACTGACTCCTCTTGTGGATAGGAATGTATCATTGCTCACCCTGATGATGCCCGATCGGGTGTATCGCGACCGCAAATCAAGAAGTTGGTTCTTCGGTCGTTGCATATCTTACCCTGCTCTGACACTGGTATCTAGGTTTGTTGAGACCAAGTACAATGTCGAGTTCAACACTGCTGCTATCTCTCAGCTCTCAAGAGCCATCACTCGAGGTGCTGGGAAGGAAGTTTTCCTCCTTCCCAAAGGTTTGCCGTTTGATTCTTGGCTGTTCGTCAACGATGACTAATGGGGTCTTAGGTCCTTCTGGCCGTGTCAAACTGACACCTAAAGCCAGGGCTGCTGAAACTGCTGCTGCCAAAGAGGTATGTGTTTTCCACATGCCCTGTTGGTTGATTCTCACCTGACTGTTACTCACAGAACAAACCTACTCCTCAACCCAAGACCGCAGTGGCTCCTAAGAAAACCGTTACTTCAAAGAAACCTGCCACTATTAAGACCGCGACCAAGTCCTCGACCGCAAAAGCTTCCTCATCTAAACCGAAAACAGCGGTCAAGGCAAAGCCTGCATCCAAGCTCGCCGCAACCAAGAAGTCTACACAAACCAAGAAGGCCTCCGCAGCTAAACCTAAACCTAAGGCCTCAGCTACAACGAAAAAGACTACTACGGCCTCGAAGCGGGGTAGCGCCAAGAAGGTATGGTTTATGCTATTGCTCATAACTTCGATGTTCACCGTGAGGTGCAGGCCGTCTCTAGAACGTCAGTGTCCGCTAAAGCGAAGACCGCGAAAGCTGCTGCCTCTAAGAAGGAGTCAGTGAAGAAATCTGCCTCCAAACCTGCTGCCAAGGGAACGCCAACAAAAGCAGCAGGAACGAAGAAGAAGGTATGCGTTGAATGGTTTCAAATTAGAGTTCAATCGTCTTACGATCGTTCGAAACACAGGCCACAATCAACAAAAGCAGCAGGAACGAAGAAGGTATGCGTTGAATAGTTTCAAATTAGAGTTCAATCGTCTTACGATCGTTCGAAACACAGGCCACCAGCAAGTAGTCTTAATTCGACCGACTAGTAGCGATGTCCGTGGACTTTGCTACATTCTCTTGTCTGTCTGCTATCTGTCATTCATCTACCCTTCTGTTCCTAGTCCCCCCTTTATATCCTGGGTAGTCGGTCCCTTGTGTTGACGCGTTTCTTAAGCTTATTCTCTTTTATTACTAATCGTATCTGTACTTGTAGCGCTCATTTCCTTGTACCAGTACTTCGTCACCGCGCTGTCTGTTTGTTTCAGTGGTTAGGCTGTGGTAACGGGGGATAGAACTATTTATTCAGAAGTGAATCCCCCTCAGCACAAGGGACATTTAAGAGACTTTTGAATGAGATCTGCATAAAACCCAAAACGGGGTTAGGGTTTATTTGCCACAAGTTGAAACACCTTGTCGTGCCATTCTGTCGTCGACGACTTCGACGAGCTTATGAACACACTGCTATAGGCCGTCTTTTCCTTCCAATCCCTTTTCTGTGATGAGTACTCGGGCTACTTATCCTCATTTTGTTCCACTTCATGAGAATATCCTCTTGCAAGTCAGCTGGGCAATCAAGGGGCTCTTCGACTCATTCCGCATTAATACCTTGTTTTCTGTCATCACGAGGTGAAATTTTCGCATTTCAGTGTTGTTATGAGTAGCCTGACAACCCTAAAATTTTTATAGCGATGCTGAAATCCGAGGAAGCCTGCTGAAATCACTGCTTCTCAACTCCCTGTCACTGACATCGATCTACACTTACGATATCTTGCTACACCCCCTTCTCAAAGACGAAGAAAAGTGGTTGCACCGAAATTTTTGGCACTTCTATCAAGTTCTATGGCTTCTTCCTGTTGTCGGAATGTCATTCTATCTAAACGTTCGTCCCACTGCTGAAAGTACCAACCGTCAGCTAACCAAAAGGTTTGCCGACTTCAGATGTCTTGGTGTAGCGTCATTGCGAAACGAACATATATTTTGCATCACGGATCCCGTACTGTCGTTCAACCGCCTCGGACGTACTCTAATTTCTTGAATCAACTCGCCACATCTGCATATAGAGTTGTCATGGTTTTCACTTCTGTTATCGTTTCATACGCTTTGACGAAGATACCTTACGTCGGTTCTGGTCTAGAATTTGCTTTCTTATGTTGGGTTGATTCGTGAGTCCTCGCATATCCTTGGTGCGACTCTGGGCGCTAAGTATATGATGTCCAGGTACTATTTCTTCGAGTAAGCGTTATGGTGGCTCTGCCAGTGGCGATCTCTGATGGATGATATACTTCCATAGATCAGTTTGGGTCAACCGCGGATTCACATTTTCGGGTCGGATACGACATCTTGAAGAACGATGGGCTTATTATCTTGCTTTCGGTCAGCTTCTCCTCACCAAAACTTCATGACAATACTCACCTACTTTGTGCAGGATTTCCCTCTGCTGTCATTTGCATGCTTGGAACAGGCCTCGCTAGCTTTGCTCTATTTGCACTCGTCTTTCCACTGGTATGCCTGGTTGCTCAAAGAATCCAACACCAAATCCAAAAACTAATGCGATGTCTGCAGTACATTATTCTCGCTACACACGCAAGACCTGCACCCATCAATCCATACAATCCCATTGGCTCCACTGATAATGATATGATTCGTCACCCATCACCTTTCATTCCCATCCGTCTCCGTATATTCGCTCTGGTTATGTTCCTCAACGACTTGGTGGCGAAGATTTTAAACGTCATTATTCCGCCGACAAAATCAAGCCACGTAAGTGAACACTACTCATCGAGTGATCCTTCCGAGTGTGTCGAGGAAGGGACCGGAATTGAGCTAAACATGATGAACTTTGTACAGCCAATTCGGCAAGCCCGACCAGCTCATAGCCGTGTTAATATCGGGACTAGAAGGAAACATGATTAGGTGTCGGCTCAATGTAAATACCCTTTGATAAATAATACCAATCCCTCAACATACTTTTTCAACCGAACCCAGCCCATTCAATTGAGAGATACGAGACTTCCTTCTTCTCGTCGTCCCATTTACATAGGAGGTGTGATTTCTTGGTTGCCGTGCCAAGCCTGCCGTGCGCCACCACTTCCATCGGTCGAAGGGTTTGCGAGGGAGATTCAATCACAGTGGCCACAAAGTGCGAGTGATATCTCAGTGGGTCTCCTGTATCAACATATCACGACAGAGCGAATGCGTGAAGATGAGGCCACGAACCTGGATAAACAAGATAATCGCCCCCGAACTTGATACCGCTCCCCATAAAGTACCCTTTAGCCCACAGACTTCTAAATACGCCACATCGCGCCCGTTCCGTGAGATTCGAAGGATAGGTCCATACACCCGCTTTTTGGGCACTGACAATCGTCGTAAACGTGGCCTTGTCAGAAGAGTACCATTGGTACTCAGAAGCGGCAGGGATGGTGATGGTGTAACTAGCAGAGGCGATAGATTGCTCGTAAGGGGGAGGTTGGGGAAGTTTGATTGTCGTCTCTGGGTTCTCCTTTGACAATTTTTCTGGAAGGGGAGATGGTACGTAGATGTACTCGGTATTGGCCTCTTCTGCTAACTTCTGGACCGCGAGGCGCTTGCGTTCTTCCCGCTCCTTTCGCTTCTGCAAAGCTTGTTCAGAAAGAGGTCGCTTGTTCTCCTTCTCGTTTGCCTTTGCTTCGTTGGCGGTGATTTGCTGACGGAATGAATCTTGTTGTTCCTTGTTCCAATTTTTGAGCTCTTCAGAGGTAGGTTGCATGTGGGCAGTAGGGTCATATACAATGACTGCCATCTCTGGAAGAAAGAGTTAGTGGGATAGAAGTCGGGTATCGTTGAGCGATGAGGTACCATTTTCTACCAAGAGGACCACTTCTTCTGGAAGTAGTACAAGGGGTATTCCAAGAAACACGTTTTGTTGCGATAAGTGGGGAAGCGTGCCAGTAAGAATGCCGCAAATGTTATGCTTTGACCGAAGCGTCGTAATATCTACCTTGATGATTTTTCAGTCTAAGTTGGAGAAAATTTCAAGCATTTTGGCACGCACCGTCTACATTCCAAAGATAGGCCGTGTTGTTGGAGACCCGGAGAGGAACCTTTCTGTCTTCTTGGGTGCTCATGATAGTGAAGAACGAAGAGTCGCTCGGTAGTTGCCGCATTGACAGTATTCCAGACAAGATTAACTCATCGTCTGATTGCACTAGTGTCTGTAGGAGATAAGAGGTCTCTGCTCAGCTAATACCACTGTTGAGATTCTTCACGATAACCAACCGCCTAATTCACAAATGGCTGCTTCTGTTGTCCAGGACATGTTCATGCTCTTTGGTGATTCCATTACCCAAGGAGCATGGGAGCCAGGTTTGAATGGGTTTGGACAACGCCTTTCTCGTGAGTGACATACAGATTACTTTCGAGATTGGTATCAGGCTTATTGCGAACTAATACAGATGTGTATTCTCGAAGTTTAGATGTAATAAATCGTGGATATAGTGGATACAACACTGAATGGGCATTACCCCTATTTGAGCAGGTAAGGCATCGCTTGATCTTTCTATATGCCTCTGGGCTAGAACTTAAGAGCTACACAATGTAGTTCTTCCCGAAACGCGAGGATAAACATGCGCCTCGCGTTCAGCTCCTCACCGTTTGGTTTGGCGCCAACGACTCATGTATCCTCCCTTCGATCCAACACCTCCCGCTCGAGCGTTTCAAAGAGAACCTGAGAAAAATAATTGACATCGTGAAGTCCCCTGAGTCTGTGCATTATTCTCCGTGGACCAGGGTGATGCTTCTAACTCCTCCGCCCGTCAACACACATCAACGAGCCGCCGACTTGGAATCGCGTGATCCTCCACTGGCGTTAGATCGCTTGTTCGACACGACCAAACTGTATGCCGAGGCCGTCCAGGAAGTTGGCGCGGAAAAGGGTGTTCCAGTTGTAGATGTTTGGCAATCGTTATGGAATGCGGCCAATAATGACGAAGCATCCTTGGGTAAATACCTCACCGATGGATTACACCTGAGTGGCGCAGGATATGAGGTTAGTTTACTGTGACACTCCATTCTCACCGTGATGGTAGAAGCTGATTCTTCCAATCAGATCGTCTATAACCTGTTGATTGAAACAATAAAGGAAAAGTGCCCGGAGATTTACTATGAGAATCTCCGACCGACGTTTCCCTTGTATGGCAATCCCTTCTATCACTGTGTGGTCTGACCCTTTTCATGTAGATGGCGGGACATCAACTACGAAAACCCCAGCGAAACCTTGTACGCTGGAAAACCTCAGACCAATTGAGCGTAGCTTGGTCATTGCAAGGAGTATCCAGTAGAATTAGAATGTTTGAATTGGAGTGAATGTTGGAAATCCCGGACAAGTGTGCATCAATTGATGGACCAGGGTGAAACGCGAAGACCTTGGACAGGACGAATATTCAAGTACGCGGTCACGTGAAAAGTTGAACATTAGCCAACCTGTTGCAAATAAAGCTCGAAGAATTATCGTAATTTTGCACGTTCCGGCCGCGCGCGCAATTGTCTAGCGTGGTGAGGCGACCGTTCCTCGCCACCGCAACCCATCTTTCTCAGAGATACCTCTTAATCTTCGAATCTTCGTGAGTCGCTGCGTCCGACTCTATAAATTTAGCCAATACCTTTTCGGCAGGCGCAAGAGCTGGACCCACACAAGCCCTGGCTTGTTGTATTTTTCGCATCTGTTTGAGCTTCTAATACCTCGTGAGAACCTCTGGCCTTTCCAGCTTTTCAGGCTTCAGGCGCCTGAAGTATCCACCGTTGCCTCTCCACCACTCGTCCTCAGGCGCGGCCTCCTCCGGTGCCACATTCGTTATAGGCAAGGTTCGTGACGTTCGTCCTACGACAAGACAATCGTGATTGGCTTCTACATATTTGGAACCACATTTGGTCGTATGTTCAAGTTGAACATGTGTCCAAAACGGATAGACAATAACGACACAATATTCAACATTCCACCATATCTCTCCTATTACCATTTCACGGTGCTAATACCATTGTCCACAGCCCTTTACAGTCGGCCACGACACTCAATACGGCCGTCAGGAAACTGGTTCGTCATGTTCAATTCAGCGCGTGAACATAAACTCAACTCTTTGCCTTTCCTCTTCTCTACGGCCCATGCTTCAATCTGCTCTGCATTCTCGTCTTGATTTCATTCGATTCGCTGGCGAATATCTCCCGTTACGGCCCGTGATGCGATACCAACCGACTTCACCATATTTTCAATGTCGTATAGAATCAGTCCACCCATACAAGAAACGCCAGAAGAAACCGTTGCGCGACGCACTCGACGACATGATGTCCTTCCTGAAACCCACTAATCAACCTTTGATGCCACCATCTGCGCCTTCCCGGAAAAGAAGTCAACGATTCGTTGTTCAACACGACGTTGACGAGTTTCTGTCATCTGACCTCGAAGTTTCGTTCGCTTCAACTGTCTCACTAAACTCTCCTCCGAAAGATAACGTCCCTCTCACCCCGGACCGCGACTATGCTGAGCCCATGGATATCTCGCCGCTTCCCCCAAGCAAATCCCATGCTAACTCTGACGGGCGTAAATCTGCTTCCCGTCCTCGTGCTCACACGAGCAGTGCTAGACTTTTCGGCAATGACCTCAGCAATAATGCCTCTAATATCTTGCCAACCCCTCCTCAAGTTATTGAACCATCTTACGATTCGGGCGCCTCAAACACGTCAACGCAATCGGGAGGGAAACAGATGCAACGTTCGGCCCTACCAGCCGAATGGCTGATGGGCGCGCCGGCCCCTAAGCATGCAGTCGAGGTAGATTGTCTTCAAATATTGCTTGGCTTCATCTGGTTAACAAAAATTTCTCAGTCGAATTTGGCACCCTCTTCTCCTGTAGACGATGCAATGGACGTAGACACATCATTTTCTATGGCGCCGGATGCAGTTGCTCCCCTGTCATTTTTACCGATTCCCAAGACCGCCCATCCGGCTGGCAACGGGTTTAACGCCTTATTCTATAACACACTGTCACCCCGGCGCTCATTTGAGTCCCCCAAGGCTCATCAACCGAAGAAGCGCCGTTCCGTCTCTCCGGATGCCACACAACGATCAGGACATGACCTTTCCTCCTCCCCAGGTTTTCCGGACTCGCCTTCAGAGGCTAAGGTGGACCGCTTGGTCAATGGGAAACCGATGCTCCAGGGACTTGGGGCCCCATCATTGTTTGTTAGACGAACTCGTCGACCCGCCGTGTCTGCTACCGTTCAACCTTCCGATATTGCCCAAGTCACTTCACATTTGGGTTCACCTTCTGATCAAGCCGACCCTTCTGGTTCCAGCCGTGGCCTTCCTGCTCGTCGAGCCTTTTCTGCGATGTTGCCACCCTCTTTCAACTCGGACCAATATTCTGAAGAGCCCTCGTTCGACGGACCAGACGGGTCGTCGCCAGCACAGGCCTATGCCAAGAGACAGCAAGGTCGAACGCTTAGGCGCTGCGATGGTTCAGAGAGTTTGAGAGCGGCTACTGGCGCTTCTCCAGCGGTTGCCAGAGAAAGTCCTAGCCGACTGCTCGCCAGCCCATACTCCAAATATGTTGCACCGGGGTTAGGTGGTTTTGGTGACAATGAAGCTCATGGAAAAATTTTGCCGTGCCACAAGGTGACACAAGACGGTCTGATGCGCATCACGCCTGAAACTGTGCGTCAACGGTTCTTCTCTGGTTTGAATGAATATTTGAATTTTTTTATCCCAGCTTAATGCCCTCATTGATGGAAAATACGACTCGGTGATCCATGATTACCATATCATCGATTGTCGCTTTGACTATGAGTACCTCGGCGGACACATCCCGGGTGCTGTCAATATCAATACAACTGCAGCCGTAGAGGAGCTGTTACTTGGTCCAAGTTTGACGAAACCCAAATCGTCCGTGAGTGGTGACTCTGTGCGGAAGACTGTCCTTGTTTTCCATTGTGAATTCAGTGCCAAGCGAGCACCCACCTTGTGAGTCCCATTTCTGCTCGATGATCCTCTTTTCTGAATCTGTGTGTCAGTGCCAAGCACTTGAGAGCAAAGGATCGCGCCGCGAACAATCTGGTATATCCCAAGATTCATTATCCCGAAATTTACATCCTCGAAGGAGGTTACTGTGCCTACTTTAAGGCATCGGGTCATCGCTGTGAACCACCTGAATATGTGAGAATGGATGATCCGAACCACGCTGTTGCCCGAAGGGAAGACCTCGACCAGTTCCGAAAAGTCAAATTCGGAAGACACAAGTCCTATGCGTATGGTGAAGGTACAAGCAGAACCACCACGACTACGACCACTACCACGACCACGACCGCGTCCGCTGCACCCTCTCAGCCTCAGCCTCAGCAACCTCAGCCAAAGCGTAATACCGCCCCGGCATTATCCGGTCCAACTCAGATGTTCGCCGCAGCAAATGCAGCGCGTGGTCGTCGCACTGGCCTTCTGACCACTTTGCAAGAAGATGCTGCCAACACAACTGCTGAAGGCGACGATACTGATACCGATATCGGCGACAGTCCCTGTCCCCCACCCACCAAAACCGGCATGCTCAGGGGAAAGAAGATCGCCCGCGTGTCCCTCTCGAGGGCCGAGACGTATGGCCCTAGTCGTATGGCTCTCGGTTGCTGAAAAGTTATGCTCATTCCATCTCTCCCTCATGCAAACCCTTCTATACACAACGCGTATCATACTCCCAACCATGCCTTGTATGAGGTCCGCAGTGCACTTGATCCCGGAGGAATGATCATCTCCCGTGATCGTTATTCCTACTATCATAAATTCAGTCTTCCCTGACATTCCTGTGATTCGTTCAAGACTACCCACATTATCTGAAAATATCATTCATTCATAAAATCAAGTTATTCCTCGGTCTATTCGCACGCAACGCCCCATGAACCGAGGAACAGTCCCGCTGTGACATCAGCAAAGCCCTCTTCAGCAGTCCCTTGTTTTCCTTACTCATGGCATATCAACCAAATATTCAATCATCTTCAGTAAGATCTCACCAATTTGCACCAGGTGTAACTTTGATCTCAAGCTTCAACATGAACTGTCGATATTAGGACAATCTTTCAATGTTTGACTGCTTCTTCAATAGCATATCGAACACTCCATCTCCCTTCTATTCTCATATGTTTTCACTACATCGTGTTTCTTTCTACCACTTCATCTGGTTTTCATCTTTCAAAGAGGTTTCCCTTTTCCGTTACCTTACCTCTAGTTAGGTTATGTTTCTGATATCCCTGTCCAATTTTCCGATCTTATCATACCTTCTCTGGTGGAGGGCACTGCTTAACATTTCATACGGTTTATTTTCTCTTTTGTCTGGATCTTTGTTGACCTGAATGGACTATTCCAGCATGTTTATACACGGCTTTCCGCCACGTTTCCTTCCTCTCCACTGTATTTAAGCAGACGAATACAATGAACGACTATCGTTGGTTACAACTATTCTATATCTAGGCCTCCTAGTCTGTCAATATGCTATGGCTACACAATAGAGTGTTTATAGTTCTGTGATTTGATTTTGAACTGGGTGAAGAAGTCCATTGAAGTCTATTTGTTCGTGCCAAACACACGTGTTCGCGCTGCATCCGACAGTTATATCGTACCTGCATTGATCTCACTTGACCTTCCTTTTGGATTTTTCATCCAATCCACGATGTTCCAACGAGATCCTCGTGCGGGCGCGTTCCTTGGAGGAGATCGCGTCTCTGGGCAAGACATCCGTGATCAGAACGGTAAGTCAGCCTTCTGTGCTTATCTCGTGCATTTCGCTAACCTTCTCCGAAAGTCATCGCCGCTCAATCTATTGCAAATATTGTTAAAAGTTCTTTAGGACCTCTAGGTCTCGATAAAATGCTCGTTGATAATATTGGAGTACGATACCGTCTCTCTTTATGAAGATAAATCGACTCATTTCCAACTGCTACAATCTAGGAAGTGACGATCTCGAACGACGGTGCTACCATCTTGTCTCTTTTAGCCGTTGAACATCCTGCTGGGCGTATTTTCGTTGACCTTGCACAAAAGCAGGATAAAGAGGTTGGTGATGGAACGACGTCTGTAGTAATCATTGCCGCAGAACTTTTGCGGAGGGCGAATGAGCTTGTTAAGATGAAGATCCACCCTACGACGATTATTACTGGTTATCGCTTGGCGTGTCGGGAAGCTGTCAAATTCCTTCAAGATCAATTGAGTATCAAGGTCGATTCGCTAGGGAGGGACGCGTTGATCAATGTCGCGAAAACGACTATGTCTAGCAAAATTCTTGCCAAGTGAGTTTGCACATCTGAGTATATCTCAAAGGTGACTGACTTCTTGTCACTATCATCAGTGACGATGATCTCTTCGCGCCCATGGCTGTAGATGCTATGCAGACGGTTAAGACGATTAACCTGCGTGGAGATATCAAGTATCCCGTAAAGGCTGTTAATGTCTTAAAAGCTCATGGTCGCAGTGCTCGCGAATCGATTTTCGTCCAGGGTTATGCTTTGAACTGCACAGTAGCCAGTCAAGGTGAGGTCGTTGTGACGCTGTTTCTGACGCGGATAGGCTCAACTATCGTATTAGCTATGAAAAAGCGTATCGTCGATGCGAAGATCGCGTGTTTGGATATTAATCTTCAGAAGACCCGTATGCAGTTGGGTGTGCAAATCCTGGTAGATGATCCTAATCAGCTTGAAGAGATCCGCAAACGGTATGATATGTGATGCTTAACCCTGTCCACTCTTAAGCTAAACCACCCTGTAGAGAAGCAGAAATTACTCTTGAACGAATTCGCAAGATCCTCGCGGCAGGCGCCAATGTCGTTTTGACTACCAAGGGCATCGATGATCTGTGCTTGAAAGAATTCGTCGAGGCCGGTGCGATGGCCGTCCGTCGGTGTAGGAAGGAGGATCTTCGCAGAATCGCGAAGGCCACGGGTGGTCAGCTTATTTCTAGCATGGCCAACTTGAACGGAGATGAGACATTCGAGGCAAGCTACCTTGGAACTGCTGATGAAGTGATCCAGGAGCACATCTCGGACGATGAACTCATCTTGATCAAGGGAACCAAAGTCGTCAACTCCTCATCAATCATCCTACGCGGCGCTAATGACTATATGTTGGATGAAATGGAGCGAGCTCTTCATGACACACTTTCTGTTATAAAACGGACACTCGAGAGTGGAGCAATTGTCCCCGGCGGCGGTGCTGTTGAATCGGCGCTCAGTATTTATCTGGAGAACTTCGCAACAACGTTGGTAAGGCATCGCTTTATGACTTATTGAGTGACATTTGACATGTTGTGTTGGATAGGGTTCAAGAGAGCAGCTGGCCATCGCTGAATTTGCGAGTGCATTGCTTTCTATCCCCAAGCAGTTAGCTGTCAACGCCGCCAAGGACTCAACAGAGCTTGTGGCTAGATTACGTTCGTATCACAACGCGGCCCAGAAATCGCCGCATAGGGATCCCAAAAAGGTCTTCTTGCGCTACGGTCTTGACCTTCTGAATGGAGAGGTCCGCGATAATGTGGCAGCTGGAGTTCTAGAGCCTACCATGGGCAAGGTCAAGAGCCTGAAGTCTGCGTACGAGGCTGCGATTGCGCTCCTTCGCATTGATGATGCAATTCAATGTGTACCAGGTAAGCTTTTTGACTCTTCTGAGATAGTACTCGAAAGGCGACTGACGATCCTTCCTCGTAGAGTCTCAAGGAGAGCGCGATCCTCATGGCCACTAAAGCATGAAAGAGCCTGCTGTAGTAGAATATGCCGTAAAATATTATCGGAATTTAAGATGTTCTAGAACCAGCCACCCAGAGATTTTCTGGTGTTGTGCTATTCTGTTAATTAATCCGATGCGGCTCAAGACGACGCGTTGTGAGTAGCACGTGACCACTGACCGAGGATCAACATTTCAAACCAGACAGAGTCGTGTCTGCCAACATCTATTTCCTGTTCTGCCTATTATTCTTCCAGAGTCACTCCCTCTCTTGGTCCACAACGCGTCAAATTATCTTCACTGACCTCTTGACAACGCTCTCTTCTTTCTGCTTCATCCAGCTTTTGTACGACTCAGGCCTTTACCTGCGCTTACACTATGCAGGCTGACCCGTCATCACATTCATTCTTCCCCTCTCTCCGCCAACGCTTCCAGTCTCTCATATGGTTGTGTCTCGATGCTGATCTCACAAAGTCGGCCGTATTCCACGCGGAACGTTATTTTGCGATCGATCCCACGAACCATGAATCGCGACACCTCTATGCAATTGCCTTACTCCGCGAGGGTCAGACTTATTCGGCATTGAATCTTGTCAATTCTGCGGAGGATAATCAATGTACGGGGTGTTTAGAGATTAGAGCTAGGTGTTGCACCGTTATTGGTCGACACAGACATGCGAGGGAAGCACTGGAAGCAACTCTTCGAGATCCGGAATATGTGAGTTCAGGTGCGCTGCGTTCGGTTTTCCCTTATCGATTTCGGACATTATCTGACGCTTTTTTAGCCTTCTCTTCAAGTCGTATAGCCCATCCATTTCCCGAAGAGGCTGCACTTCGGTGTAGAGCTGGGAACATGGCACTAAAAGGCAATCTCCCTGAAAGGGCTTCACGGAGTTACAGAGAGGCTCTATCGTCTAATCCATATCTCTGGGAGGCGTTCGAAGGCCTCTGCTCACTTGGTGGGTCTTCTTGTCTTCTATCTCACTTTCCACTTAGCTACAGCTGACCTACTGCCCAGGGTCCCCACCCGAAATCGATGAAATCTTCCCCCAACGACCGGTCCCCGTCAAGGCTACGCCACAAAATGAAGGCTCGTCGAAATCTAAACCAACGTCTACAGGCGTAGGTTTCTTCACGCCGGACGGAGGCGGCGGCAATTTGTTCAAGACCTGGAAACCTGAGGGACGGCCTCAGGCATTCAGAATAGGCCTCCCACATGGTCCTCGAGATTCCCTGTGCGTAGCTGTCAACAACTTCACTAAAGAAGTGCCTTGACTCCCAGACCGGTAGTGCCACAAATGAATCCTCATTCTACCCCCTAGAAAACTCTTTCCAGCAACCCCAACCCCCAAATCCCCGAACCACACGATCACAACAAGCCAATGCCCCTCTTCAAGTTCATGCCTCCCGACCACTTTCTTCGGCCGATGAAGCAGGTCCGGTGCCTAAACGACTACGCTCTACATCACATCAGGCCGAGGCTATCAAGTCGAAGAACAATAAACTGAACTTGGACGACCCCTCAAAAAAGGCACGCGCACGCCCGGCCTTGCTATTTGCTAACATCTTCTCATCTTCCGGTCGTCGTTCTCAGCATCCGGCGCCCTCTAGGAACGTCAATGCTCCTGGAAAGGGGAACGTCCAACCAAATGCACCCACACTCGCCCCGCGAAGAAGCAGTCGCTTGCTTAGTGGTACGGGTGCAAAACAGCCTCACCCAGCTACCAAGGTAATCCTGAAGTTCATCTCGTGTACTTACCATAGTTGCAGCCAACGACTGACTTCGACTTCTTTTATCAGCATGCCACATCTCGGGATCGACGGCGACAAGCCAGTCACACACGGACGGTTTCCGCGGAATCGGATAGGGATGATCCCTTTTCTGGCGGAGATACGAATTACCTCCCCTCACCACCTCCCGCCCCCCATTCTCCCCACCCCGAAGCGCCTTCCTCGCCAACTGCCTGGTCTGCCGCACAAGAGCAGCATGCTCAGGAAATTTATGAAAATGAGCTGGCAGAATATTACATCTACGACCTAATACGACGTTTCGCAACAGCAACCCGGGCCCTGGCCATGTATGACTGTCGCAAATGCCTACATGAGTTGAACCAGCTCCCAAGCCCCCATCAAAACACGCAATGGGTCCTAGCCATGGTTGGTAGGGCTCATTTCGAGCAGCAGGATTACTCTTCTGTAGGATCTTTGCTTGTCGTTTGTTTGTTCCACCGCTGACCATTTGTTTCTCAGGCTGAACGTGCACTGAAAACTGTGCGTGTGTTGGAACCGTACAGATTGTGGGATATGGAAATCTATTCCACCCTGCTGTGGCATCTACAGAAGACTGTGGACTTGTCGTATCTGGCACAGGAGCTTTTAAATATCAATCCTCAGTCGCCACAAGCATGGATTGCAATTGGAAATCTATTCTCATTGCAAAAGGAGAAAACACAGGCCCTGGCATGTTTCCGCCGTGCAGCTCAGCTGGACCCAGCATGTGCCTACGCATATACATTAAGCGGTCACGAGTCGATTGACGAGGATTTGGATAAGGCGATTAACTTCTTTCAGTCAGCTCTACGAGCTGATCCTCGTCATTACAATGCGTGGTATGTATCAGGCGTCGCTTACCAAACGCTTGTAATTCTTATTGAGTCTATCTCTAGGTATGGTCTGGGGACGTGTTACTTGCGTCAGAGCAAAGTCCGGTTGGCGGAATACCACTATCGGAAAGCGCTTGAGATCCACCCCAGAAGTGCGGTTCTGATGGGATGCGTGGGCATGGTAAGTAGTCATTTTGGCAAGAACTTCGGATGCGACGAGGAATGTTTGACGGGGCTGTTACTCTTACGTCTCTCACAGGCTGTCGAGCGTCG
>KQ962949.1:319083-349090 GCA_001563735.1 Leucoagaricus sp. SymC.cos
GCGTCGTGGGGAACGTGAAGCAGCTCTCGAACTATTTGATAGGGCCGTGCGGCTTGCCCCCGAAAATGCGTTGGTTCGATATCGCAGGGCGAAGATCCTCGTCTCTATGAGGAAATACGAGGTGCGTAACGCAAGTTCCGGCTGCCGTACTTTGTGACCTTCGAGCTAACTCCCAATTCTTTTTTGTGTGCCATGCGTAAATTTAGCCGGCAATACAAGACCTCGAAGAGCTACGGACGATGACACCAGACGAGTCGAATGTAGTGTTCCAACTCGCTAAAGTATACAGGCTTGTTGGCGATGAGCTCAAGTCTGCGCAAATGCTCGCAGCCGCACGTGATATCTCCCCGAAGAGTGCGAACAAGATAAAGAAGCTGCTAGATACAATGAAAGACGAGTTCGGGGATGACAAGATGGATGAGGGATGATGCCTGATGCCGTGATGATATGCTCATTGCTATATGAAGCAGCCTGTTCTTGTAGATATTGCGCCCTTTGTGTACCTGGAGTGTTGAGGTGACTATGGCGCTGTATGAATACAAAAACCACAGAAGTGTGGATTAGGATGAAATGACGACAGCGGTAGGCAATGTTTGCGCCCGGAAGGCGATGTGAGCGTCCAGCCACTTTGCTGGAGACTTGCGACCAGGATCGGACGTCGGAGGTGGAGCCCGGCCGAACCCATCGGCGAACTGGTTTGCGTGGAACGCGTGGGAGAGCAGTTTATAGACATCAGGGATGGCTTTGTTTGTTAGTTTATTTGGTTCTCTGTTTGCATTCGAGTCACTAGGTGCGGTCGTATTTAAACCCAGTCTCCTCTTTGCATTTGTCTACTTCGCTTCCAAACCCCCCCACTCCAAATGTCGGCATAACCATCTCCTCGTCCTCCTCGTGTCCTTTGACTTCTATAGTCAGAACCCAATCTGTCTGACTCCACCCCGCATCGGAAATGGTCAACAAACTCGTCCGTACCAACAAGAACGGAGCCCTCCTCTTCGAACCCGACGTCGTCTACCGTATACAAACATTCTAACCGTCCGACACCACTCTCTGGTATGTACACGAAGCCCACGCTTTTGTCCCGTCGTTGACTGAGTGTCTATTCAACGTAGACATCACACCACACGCCGCAAACACACTTCAACACCTCAGACGCATCTGCCATTCCCATATGTCCACAGAAACCTCGCTTTTGCATTCCATTACGCGTAACAAACTGTACGGGTCCGTCAACTCCAAGGACCAGTGCAGTTTGCATCGCTGGGTGCTGCTCAAAAACTCTATTCTCTCTTCCTTGAACTTGCAAGACACCTCTGTGTCGGAATACCCCGAAGCTATCTCTAATCCTAATGAGGAGACAGATGAGGAGGAGGAAGTAGCAGATGAGGAAATTGGTTCGGTTGTCGTTGACGCTTTCATGTTTCCAGACGCTGGAAATTTCGTATCCCCTCGCTCCGCAGACGCGCACGACTCGGAAGCACAGTGGCTTGACTCTTTGCTAGAGACCCTTGCCGATGATGGAGACGACGATTATCCCTCGGACTCAGAGGTCCATCACTCTATTTTGCCTGCTGATGAGGATGACGACCAGTTGCTCAGCCCAACACTGTCCCCTCTGGCCTCCTCAGAAGACCTACATCAGTCTCGTTTTTATTCGCCTTCTGTTTCTGTACCATATTCAACTTGCTTTTTACCATTTGACTCCCCACCTCTCACCCGCGGCTATGCTGTTACTTCTGCTTTGAACGCTTCTGCTCCCTCTCTTTCAACTGCTTTTGAAGATGCTCTTCCCTACCATGATCTTGACGACATAGAAGATTCCTCAGTACCCGACACCATAGAAGACGTATCTGACGACGAGTCTGATACTCTTTCCACCCCTTCCTTTGGCCGGTCCATCACCTCACTATTTCTTGATTCGAGTGCAAATATCCCAACCGACCGTAATCAATTGAGCGACTCGTCATCTCCTTCATTCCTTGACAAGCATCCCCGTTATCTCACCCCGTTCGAGTTGGATCCACTCCCCTTCCGCGATGGCTCGTCCCACCATACCTTCGGTTACTGAGTGTCAGCGTCCATTATCTTACTCTATTTTTCTGTCGTTGTCCCATATGCTCCTTCCTTGTACCTCTTGTTTGGGGCTCTGTAGCGTAATAATAAGGTTTTTGCATTATTGGCTTACACACGTATCTTATTATCGCTACGATATGTTTTTCTACTACCGGTTTCCGATTACACCCGTTCCATTCTTGAGTCGTATCTCGTGAATTCAGGTGACTTGACTGAGGGTAACGGTTGCGTGCCGCGGTAACGGGACAACGCAATCAGCTTCCGTGTGTTTCCTGTGTTTGATCTGGCGCTCCTGAGAACCAGTTGTTGGACAAGCTGTACGGCAAGCAGATGTGCTGTAAGGAAGTGTTATTGAAGGCCGTAGGCCACGCCTTGGATGGAGGCAGCGGATGGCCGTCTAATACGGGGGCTGTCCGGGTAGAAGCAGTCCCATGAGCCGGACTCAATCCGACACGAGGATCGCACTCACTTATCTTGAACAAATAAGGGACACGTTCTTGCAGCTTGTGATGCGGGTTACTGTCAATTGCTGTCAAAATGGCTCAAGCGTGTAACAAAAGAGGGCGCTGGCTTCAACCTACTTCTCTAGGTACTCTTCTAGGTGGTTCGCCAACAAGACGAGCTTCAAAATTTGGCCCTGCGACCAATTAGCCCTGAAAAGATCGTTGTATAGCTCCATATCACAATGCGGCATATAGCATATGGTCGGCCCCTGTAGCGGGTATCCAGCATTCTGGAGGCGAGAAAAGCAAAGATGGCCTGGTCAGCGGCTGTAACAAGGTGGATACGAAGAAAAAGTCGGGACGTGCTCTATTTTCCGAAAGCACTCGGAAGCGCAGCCACTCAAATAGTTTGAGATCCTCAGATGTAAAGACAGGATCGTAAATCGAAACATTCGCGTGATCCTATAGACGTGGTCAAAGCTCGGGTTCGGCTACTACGTCAAGGAAACAAGGTGGTACGAAGAGCGTACAATGTTGAGTGTGGCGCATAATTGAGTCAAGAAGGCGAGCTGGACTCGAGAAGTCGAAGACACCGAGGGGCTTCCCAGACCCAAGCAAAGTACTGACACTAAGGATTCCACACGCAGGGACTTCAAAGCATCTCTTACGATACCTAGGTACAGCGGTACTACCAGTCAGAATGGGGAAATTATGCGGGGGGCGTGGAAATTAACTCCAACCAACGGACTCTGGCACTGTGTGAACCAATCGCCTTGTGACATTTCATCCCTGATGCATTGCAATAACTTTGAAGGCTGTGGGCGTTCTTGCTGTTGCCTGTTCTTCCTTTTCTTTCGAGGCTTTACTGGGACGAAATCAGAGTAAGAGAAGGATGGGGATCCGCTCATTGCGGAATGAACGCGTCTGCTGAGCTTCTTCCCCGTGCCATCAGCAAAAAGCAAACATCATGCTTGCATCATCACCGTTCTAATCAAATAAAAACAAATAATACGAATCCCTTTTCGGAATTGACGAACTGGTTCATCAGCTCCGTTGACAGGTCGCTCGACGCGCATCAATTGCCAGAAATGTCGAGTTCGAAAACACACGACCCTGTCTGTCCCTTCTTGATTACGTTCAAGCCCGTGTAACTTAAGCAGCAACACTGTATGGCACGTTTTAGGGTATTTGCTTTAGATTGGCATAAGAATCTGAGTCGTGCGACAGGCAGTTTTCCCCTCGAAATTAAAGTAGAGCGAGTACCGCACCGTCGTCGCTCGACTGGCTCTATCTATGTCTGTGCTTGGGAAATACTGTCCCTTTCGGTGAGATTATTGCTGCGGTACTTGACTTCATGCAAGGTGTCCGCACCCCACTGTCATCGTCTCTTCCAGATGCCGGATACATTTAAAGCACCTGCACGTTATAACCCGCGCTATTAACGGAATCAAAGCGTTGCCGGCGTTGTCGTGTTCCATGGAACCTCCGAATCAGATGCCCCATACATGTCTTCCATAAAGCTCTAAATACTAACAACTAGAATCAAAGGACGGAGAAGTGCGTGATCCATTCAATTCTGGGATATAGCAAAAGCGAGTCAGCCGCCCACCTATTCAACGTTGCTCATAAGTCGGCCTATACAGCATACTTCTCAACGGTCACAAGGTCTTGAGGGCCCAAAGATCGTCGCCCAAATATGTCGTGGTTTCGACTCCGACGCCCTTGTTTGTCTTCCTCATGTCCTCTGTCCCCATTTTGGTTATTCCCACGCCGACGGCGTGTTCTTTGCCTTCTGCAAAAACTCCTACGGGAGTTCCAGCCTCAAGGGCCGTGTCTGCTGGAGGCAGTTCGCCCCCCTTTGACGTTAGGCCCGGGCACATTATCTGAGCGCCGGCTAATACGAAGCGAATGGCTCCACGATCGATCTTCACAGCAGGTAGAATATAAGGATCTGCACGTAAATGAAGGAAACCACGAACAAAGATGAGCGATTGTTTTCCCGAAGCTGATTAACAGCAATTGTGATTTACACACGCACATTTATGAAGCACTCGCAAAATAGGGAAAAATGCTTCATCAAAGTGCTGGAAGAATAGGGGTTCTGAGTTGACCGTGTATATCGAGATATGGTCTCTGCTGTGAGTAAAGAAGTAGGGTGAGTACATTCCTCGCCGAGTCATCCTTATCTTATCATCTAATGAGCTACCGACCATTTGACTAGCACCAACCCCTCCTTCTTTGGCCAGATAGCCTCCAGTGTCTCAGGCTCTATCCTCCACTGCGAAAGGATGCTCATTCTGATGGAACGCTGCACGGAGGTCTTGACAGGAGTGTGCCCGGTGACATCTGAACTTGGTATGAACCTGCATTCCGAGTCACCATCAGTCAAGCAATTTGTCACAGAAGACGGGGGAGCCTTCACTTTTTGAACATGTTCCAGGCGGTATATCGGAGGTATGTGTGGTAGACAGAGTGAAAGGAAGAACTGGAGATAATTTGTTAAGAGATATGATCGCGGCAAAGGACGTCATCAATAAAGCGTGCCATCTCGTGACATCGGATATAGTACAACGCAAACTCGGTTACAATTTGTATAAGATTTTGCATTTGGGTTCTACATTATGCCTAAAAGTACATAAGATTATCGTAAGTCAAGAGCCAAACTCGAAAGCAGGACCACTAGAAGATCGTTTAAACAAGCTGGAGAGGGGAAGACTAGAAAGGATCAACGTTCGAATACAGGCGAATGGTTAGCCACGAAAAGTAAGATACGAATAGCCGTTCCACTGAAATCATATGTCCTCGTCCTTATCTTCTAACTGATCCGGTTTGAGCATGCCAGGAATCCGCATAGCTTGTTGGCGGGCAAGTTCAGCCTTCTTCGCGTTCTCTGCTTCTCTCTCCTCCAAATACAATTCGGCATTGTCATCGCCTGAGAATTCCTTGAGCTGGATAAGGAAGTCGCGAAGCGCTAGTTTGAAGCGGTTTAGATCGTTATAGTATTCGTTAAGCGCGCTGATGAAGGCTTGCAATTCCGAACTGGACGAGTCACAAAATAAGCTCAGTAGAAAATAAGATAGAGTAGTGCAACCGTACTTATGCACGTGGGGAAAGGCATTCTTCAGCAGGTTAGTAATGTATTCCCGAAGGAATACCGAGTTAGTCATGTTTGCATCAGGAACAGATGCGGGGTCGAATAGGGGCGATTGAATGACATTCAGCTCGACAAGCTGGTACAGACGCGCGAGTAGGGCACTCTGTAGCTTAAAGCCACTCTTGTGGTCGGCATCAGTCAACACGAAGAAGATATCCTGAACCATATTGAGGTAGTATTGCTGGAAGAATGCACTTGTTATTGCGGGATCCGCGGCGTTTGCGAAGTTGTTCACGACCTCCAGGCAGACTAAAGAAGGGTGGTCAGTTGGCATACAAACAAAACGTGATATCCTTCCTACGGTTAAGGCCAGTGTCTGCGATGTCACGCATTGTATGCTTGATGGCCCAGATGATACTGTCCATGAATAACTTAAATTGATTTGGGGGAATACCAAGCAAGGCTGTGGAGGAACGTTCGTTAGCCAATAACAAGACGAATGTTGGCACCCCCAATTACCTGGGAAGCAATGGAGGTTGATTGCACGAAGAAGCTTAAAGAATCCGACACGATGCTCGGGGAATTCCGCAAAATCTTGGTTAATCATGTTTAGAGTAGGCTCAAAAACGGCGTCCAAAATTGCAGGAACTTGTGGAGTCAGGAGACCCTAATTGGGGAGTAAGACGCCGAAAAAGACGACTATAAAAATACGCACCTGCAAGCGAGTCGTGATGGTGGCCATCACATTGAGAACTTCCGCATCGCGGGCCGCAGGTACATTGCGGTTGTAATCGCCGAGGATGGCATCAAGTAGTGGGGGAATGAAGTTATTGTTGACAGCCTCGAGGTCCTCTGCTTTCTTGATATAAGTTTCCATCAGTTTTAGTATCTCCTTCTTTACAGTCCTCAGTTGCCGGATCTTCGGGGTTCTTGTTGCGACAAGACCTAAAAGGCATCGTCAGCATAGGTGCTGTGGGGCGGTGCGGAGTTGCAAACCATCTTTAGCCACTGTCTCGCTTATGATACCGCTGACGGCTTTGTAGAGACCCAACATATCGAGGAAAATGCGACCGAGCTGGGGTAGGTAGAAGCTACCAATTGAGGTACAAGAAGAAACGTTGGTTTTGAGTACGTTGGAGAGGATCTTGATATTATCGGAATTGCACAGAACGTCGGGGTCTTGCGAGGCTTGAACCAAGAGAGAATTCCACTAAATTGACTCTAGCCATTCCTATCCAAGCCTGAGGTTGAGATTACGTACGGCGTTATTGGGAAGGTCCATTAATTTGGCAATGAGCTTCTCTTGCTGCGGTTTATTCGGTTGTGCGGAAATCATATAGCCAACGGCCTCATAGAAGGTATGAACCTAGAGGACTGTCGTCGGCGGTCAGAAACAATGATGTATCAGTGCTTACTTGTTGAGGTGATAGGTCCACGGTTATTCGGTGCAATGAACGGAGTATATCATCAACAAAAGGCTCGGATTCCCCGCTTTGCTGCATCACAAAATGTTTTCTGCATTTTTGTGCAATTTTAATGAAGGTATCGCAAGCCATATCCTGAACACCTACAAAGCATCAGCAAACAAGTACGCCCTGAAGAGGATCACACACCTTCGTGAGTCTCGTGCATAAACTCGAAGAGCTTGTTAACGACTGTCTTCAAAAACTTCCAATGCGCTTTGAGGAAACGTGGATATTGCCCGACGATGTACATGATGTCGGAAGCAACGACGGCTTTATTGTCCTTTCCGCGCTTGATTTCACAAAGACCCAGGAGGTCTTTGATGACAGTCACCAAAAAACGTTTCTCCGTTTCCTCGTCTAAGGGCTCTAGTTAGCCAAAATACGGTAGAACTGGTCGATAAAACTTACTCATTGCACCAGATATCGAACCGATGGCCCAACAGAGCGTGTTGAGATTGTTCCAGGACCACTCTGTCCCATCAACTTGCTTCGCGAGCTTCTCCGTGAGGATGGTCTCCGTATCTGAGACGTCTAAATGGGTAAGGTAGACAAGAAGCTCCCTCATAGCCTTATACAGCACGATCGTATCGCTCTCTTTCATAAACTCGCGCACAATCTCACCCTCCTCGTTCTCAACAATAAGCACCTAGGATTCCGAAGTGAATAACGCTTATACAGTGGGGAAGATGGAAACGTACCTCTTCGGGTTTGACCATCTTCTCAATAACAACCAAACGAAGATTTGATAGCACATCACTGTAGATGTTCTTCCGCAGGGACATGCCATTCAACATGTTTTGTCCGTTACTGCCACCGAGACTAAGTCCCATTAACATACTCGACTCGCCAATGGGTAACGTCTGTATTTCTTCATATAGTTCCGCCACGAGCTTCAGCCAGTATTCGAGACAGATTTTGAAGATTTCGCGTTCGTCTACTTGAGATACCTTGACCATGTAGAGGTGTGCATTGAGCAAAACATCGCGATTCTGCTCAGTCTCGATGGCGCGAAGGTGATTTGATAGGAAGTTAGAGAGGAATAACGCGAGGTTGAGAACAAGTTCTTGTCCGTTGTCACCCGCTTCCGCGTAAGCCTGAGCGATGTTGGTGCTGGGAGGGATCATTCGATTGACAGACGTCATAACCATTGCGAATAGAATGACAAATTTGGGGTCGTATTCGGGTCCGACGTTGAGAGCGGCAATTTCGGCAAGACATTTCAACGTCACTGTCCGGAATTCAGGAGTTTCAAGAAACTGACGGTGATGATTAATCATTTCCTGTGTAGGTGAGAACGCTGGTCACTACTCACGCGAGTGAGAAGAAGATCAATAATCCTCGTCTCGAAGATATATCCCAGAGGAATCCAGTTGAGAAAACGGAGGAGAGTCTCCAAGGTTGCCTTGATAAGAGAAGTCTTGTTCGCCTCTTCAAGGACCTCCGAACACAACTTGAAGATTTCCGAGAACTCGCCGCACATTTGGTTCTTCAAGCTTCTGATTTTCGTTTGCGTCATTTGTTCAGCGGAGAAGTCAAAAATTTCTTCCGAAAGCAACTTGAGGATAATCATGTTATTTTCGCACAGCGAGAGGTTGGTTTTGGAGGATTCGACCAGCTCAGTGATGAAAGTGGGCCAATTGTGGGGCCACTCCTGCTTCAAGATCTGTTCCCGGAATCAAATCAAGACAATGTGTGCTTGAAAAAGCTAATGGACTAGCCTGTACTAGTGCAAGATTCAACTTATTGAGGTATGTCTTCTCCTTTCTCAAGGAGACCTCATCGGAGGAAACTTTCACGGTGACACCGACGATAAAATTACGAATCCCTAGGATGATCGAGCTCAGAGTGGCTATGAGAAATTTTAGAAGCTGTACAACGATACCTTGACGCTGGCCATCCGGTAGGGTTTTCCATCTTGTCAAAATCAGCTTTTCCAAGATTTGGAGACCAATATACTACTCATCGCCAATATGAGAGTTAACGATAGTGTGGGGACGCGTCGAGTAAGCATACCTTTGACTGGGGGAATGATGACTTCTCGAGGATGTCTGGGACTCTCGTCCATGAGTCTGGATGCTCTTGGAATTGGGTCAGGACTTGTTGGCCTAATTGTTGCTTTAGGGTCGATTATCAGATGAAGTCGATACACGACGAGTGTAGTTAGACGTCGAACTCCCTCGAGAAATCGAGTAGACCCTGTAGATATAATCAATGGAGGCCAATCGACGCGATGTGCAGCAGACTTGCCTCCATGGTAGATGGACAGTGCTATTGGCAGATGTACGGAATGAAAGGTGATTCGCGAATCGTGGTGGGAGGAAAAGAGAGACTTGTTGTGCTCGCTGGGCAAAGGGCGGACAGGCACTTTGGGAGCTGTGTAATGTTAGGTCTGTAATCACTGATCACGAGATCCACCACCGGCTGAGTTTCAATTCGCCGAACCTTCATTTTATGGTTAAGGTTTGGCGTTGACCAGCTTGTCTAGCCTGTCCCACCATGGCAAGCTTGCGAAACCTCTCCTTTTCCCAGACAACAACACATGGCTTCCCAAAAGATTCCGAATGTTCAGAAAGCATGGCTTTGTACTGCTCAGGGCAAGCCCGCTAAGTCACTCAAGCATACTTCTGACTGGCCCGTGCCCAAGAAGCTGGAGCCTGGAGAGGTTCTCATTCGCGTTCAGGCTGCGGCGCTCAATCCAGTGTACGCGTGCACTCTTGAGTCTTCGTACTACATATGAAGTTCCTAATCTCCGTTAGACAGTGGTTGGAAATTAATGAAGATGTTACCGAATTTTATTGCCCGCCGTCCGCATGTTGCGGAGCACGACCTTGCCGGGGTCGTCGTTGGCTCAAATGGCAACGAGCTCAAGGCTGGTGACGAAGTCTTCGGCTGGGTTCCTATGTGTAAATTCGCCCCTTGAATGGTTTCCTCGACCTGCCCTGACTGACGTCATTGCAGGGCTTACGGCGAAAACAGGTCAGGGTGCCCTGGCTCAGTTCGTTCGCGTCCCCGAGGATCATCTTGTCTGTCGACCAAAGGAAGTTACCCCAGTTGAGGCTGCTGGTTTAACTCTGGCTGGTTTGACCGCTTACCAGGCAATACACGAAATCGCAAATGTGACAACCCACCAAACTGTGTTCGTGAGTGGTGGCAGTACAGCTGTAGGGGCCTTCGCCATACAGTTCGCCAAAGCAATTGGAGCAAAAGTCATTGCGACTGCCTCAGGAAAGAACGAGGCGTTCGTTCGGGGACTTGGGGCTGACGAGTTCATCGATTATACAAAGATAAACATCCCTCAAGAGCTTACTCAAAAGCCACCGTATCCTAAATTTAATGTCATTTTCGACGCCGTCGGCAATGTAGACCCGTCGTTGTACACACAAAGCGAGGCTTACCTTGCTCCGAACGGAGTTTTCGTTACGACTGGCCCGTTTCCCCAGACCTTCTCGGTGTCAGAGATTTGGAAGCTCTTCAGAACTTTTAGTGCTATCATTACGCCGCGATGGCTCGGAGGAACTAATAGAGAATACAAGTACGTGGAGGTTTTTCTCCTGCTTTGTGCTTCCTCACACGTCCTCAGGTTCGTCTCGGTCAAGAATAGTCACGAGGACCTTAAAAAAATCGCAAAATTGATTCGTGATGGTGCGCCTCGCTTACCGCAAATCTAGACCAGTGGTTTAATTTCGTTCACCTCAGGAATGGTTAAGCCGGTTATAGACTCCGTGTTCAATTTTGACGATACAGTGAAAGCATTTGACCGAATAATGACAACCCGTGCAACCGGCAAGGTTGTAGTGAAGGTCTACCCCTCAGTGGATTAGTAGACTGTTCTCTGCATAGACATCGTGATAAGTCGTTAATCGTGTTTAGTTATAATACGGTAGTTTTTCAGCAGAGTAATTTGATGAATGACATCAGTTTACTTCATACATCTCTCGTATGCACGCCTTCATCACTGTCGGCTCTACCCAATTCGATTTGCTCATTACCGCGGTCCTTTCGTCGCGTACAGTCAATGCGTTGAAGACCAGGGGGTACACTTCATTAACTGTTCAATGCGGGAAATCAGTCTTCGAGCATGCAGATCAAATCTCGAAGGGCGAAACGGCTCGCATCGAATTGGAGGGTATTCCGATAGAGCTTTGGCAGTTCAAACCATCCCTGAAAGGCGAATACGAAAAGGCAGATCTCATCATTAGCCATGCTGGTTAGATGGATACTTCAGAAGGCACGACTCGGCACTAACAAGGCTGATAGGATCTGGGACGATCATCGAGATCCTGCGCATACCCAAACCACTCATCGTAGTACCTAATCCAACCCTCCTGCATAATCACCAAGAAGAACTCGCCCAAGCGTTACAAGCTCAAGGTCATCTGAAATCGAGTACTGTCAAGTAAGATCGATGCTCGAACAGAGAAACCAGCTGATCTAGACATCAGAGACCTCGCGGAGACTATATCTCAGTTCAAAACCGACGATATCGTTGCATTCCCCGCATTTGATGGTAGCAGATTCAGGCGGATATTGGACGAAGAAATGGGCTTTGTATAAACACTACAGCATTGGTTTGATCAATCAGTGTTTGCGGATGGAAATATATCAGTGCATCATCCATTTTCTCTTAAACCACCATCTTCCCATTTTTTTCTTGCGATTCTCATGGCACCAAAAGCCGTGGCTGAAGTAACGGTTGATCAAAACCCAGAAGCTTACGAGGTCCAAAATGTTCACGCGATCTACGACAAAATTGCTAGTCATTTCTCTAGCACCCGATACAAAGTAACAAAGTGGCCAGCCCTTATCATCTCTTCCTGCTTTGTCCCTTCCTGACTTTCAATTTGAGATAGCCATGGCCGATCATCGCGAAATTCCTTTCTGAGCTGCCGACAGGTTGGATTGGTCTGGATTCTGGGACCGGGAATGGGAAATATTTGCCGTTGGATCGACAGGGGGACATTTGGACGATTGGACTGGATCGGAGTATAAATCTACTGAAGATCGCGGAACGTGCGGGAGGAAAGCAAAGAGAAGTCGTACTTGGAAATGTGCTTGATTTGTGCTGGAGAACACACGCTTTCGTATGTTTCATGTGTGAAGATCATACTAACCATTTCTCAAAATACCATTTTCAGGACTACGCTATTTCAATCGCGACGATACACCATCTAGCTACGCCTGAAAGGAGAATGCTTGCGGTACAGGTAAGGGGTTCTCATGTTTGACGCAATTACACTTTCTGATTTGAAACGACTGCATCTAGCGCCTTTTGCAAAGCGTAGCTTCTGACCATGGTCGAGTCCTCATCTACGTTTGGGCAATCGAACAAGACGAGTTGTCTAAGAGGGTCATTCCACAGGGAGAGCTTGACAACACGAAGCTTGGGAGAGACGTAGTAGTGCCTTGGGTTCGATCACACCAAAACACCTCGGAGAGTTCCAGTCCATCTGAGGAGAGTCAGGAGCAAATCTACAACCGTTACTATCACATGTTTGCCAAAGGAGAATTGACGGGCCTCGTCATTGAAGCTGCGAAAGAGCTCGATCTTGTGATAGGAATAGCAGCGGATCAGCCGACATCGACTCAGGGAATCGAGATTGTGCAAGATGGCTGGGAGAGATCAAACCATTATGTAGAGCTCCGGCGTTGGACGATTCCTTGATTTATGTGGTTTCACACCATCCTGCCCGAATCGAAAACAAGATGCATTGAAAGTGTGCAGAGAAAGAGGATGTGACGGTACAAACGGGTTTCTACTCGGAGGCAGCCATGACTTGAGAGGCGAGATTTCAGTAAGAAAAAAGAAGAATGGCGAGTAGATCACTCACTAGCGTTGATGAGATCGCCTCCGCTATCCCGCAGTGCCCGCACGGCCTTTGCTCGTGAGCAGTTGACCTGTTGCATGACGAGATCGATATCCTTAGGGTCGACACCAGTCTCATCTACAGGCCCATCATCTTCAACTTCCTTCAACTCGGGGATTTCATCTTCATCACCATTGGCACCAGTAGCCACAGATTCAAGATTAGTGGTGTTCGCGGCGCTAGAAGCGAGTTGTTGGGCGGCAGAGAGTTGAGCATGAGAGTTCATGTCCTCCATCTAATAGAGGCACGATTCATTAGAAAACCAGGCTTGGGAGAGGATTGATTCGTGACGCACCTTAGCCTCGCCGAAGACGACGTAGCAGTCGCTGTTGGGCGACTTGTACACGTCAGGGGCCGCCATGACGAGGAGGATCTGTGACAGGTTCAACGCGCCGGTCGCGTGTTCATAGAAGAGAGCGCACATTTCTGGGACGCCTGAGAGTAACACGCGTAATGCCAGGGACCTTCTTCAAGCCCAAGCTGAGGAGTGCCTTCCTGGCCTTGCGCTCAGAACGCGACTGGATTTTCTCAAGGGCAGCATTGGAAGTGGGGTCCTCCTCCTGCTCGTGCTCGTGCTCGTGCTCATGCTCATGCTCAGAGTGGTCGGACGCGACTTCCTCAATGTGGGCGGACATCTGATAGGAGCGTCAGTACATCTTGGACGAAGTGATAACATCCATCCCCATAATTCAACGTGTTAGATTCTGTTGATCGAGACATGGACGAAGAGTAGTCTGGGATGGCATACCTTTTAAATTTATGGACTGGTGGGATCGGCGAGCTCGACGGCACGGATGGCGACGACACTTGAATCTGCATCGGTGACGTTATTTGCTCTTGATGGTGCATGCTTGGCGACGGCCTCTAGGGCAAATTAATTATGTATCTGTTCTCATATCCCAATTTATCATTCCGTTCTTCGGTCTTTTCGCCATGGTCATCAGCCTCTCCCGTCCCATTCGCTCTGTTCTGGAAGGCGCGCCAGATGCTCCATCTCTCGAAGACCTTCTGACCCTTGTCGATGAGTTCGTGGTGGAATGCGCGTCTTCCCAAACGCCGGAGGTCCTGATCGTGCAGTTCGAGGAGGAACTTCAAGCTGTCTACCATGAGTCTGTCGATTACTCAAACGTGCGACAAGGAGAGATATTCTTGACAATACTTCGTCATCTTGCCCCTGTCATTCCGTCGACATCTATCATCTCCTGGTTTGAAGTGGTGCTTCGCCCTGCTTTGCGTGAACCCAAATTGGCAACTGCACCGCTTAACTATGCCAAAGATCTCATAATCCAGGCTCTGAAGCGATATCAGGACGTCTACTCCGACCTCATCGAGAATTACACGGAACGAGTGGCGGGATTCCGGAAGCGGCTGTTCGAATTGTATCTGTTGGACGCGTTCAATGAGGGCTCCAAGGATGATGTATTAGAATGGACAAACCTGGATGAAGAGGAACGATCGAGGCGATCACACTGGAAAGAGAATTTGGAGGATATACTGGTCAGATATGGACAGGACAATCCTGAGGTAGACTCTCGTAGTCTTGCGCTCTCGCTACTATTAATATACAATCCAGGATCTTTTCACTGAAATTCATACTCATTTTGCCAATCCTTCGGCGAGACTCCAACTCTTCACCCTCTTGAATATTCTCTCGTCTCAAGAAAAGTACTCAATCGTAGCACCCGTACTCTCAAAACATCAGCTCATGCGTTATCTCCTCCTATCCATATCCCTTGACAATTCTTCGACTGTATGCTCTGCAGGGTTGACGTTCCTAGTCAAGACTTTGCCATATTTTGCCGTGTATGCCCGAGAACAGCTCAGATTCTACGTTCCCCGCCTACTTGCGATCCTCGCCAGAGTCCTATGCTGGAAGGAGCGCTATCCCATAATCCCAGAAGCTGGAGATGGACCTCCGGATCCGCAACTGGAAAAGGAGTTAGCTGATATTACACAGAAGAATCTCCATGTACGACCAGACCTTGAATGGCAACGACTAGAAATGACGTTCAGCTCTACAACCTCACTGCCACCTAACCCGCGACCATTCTTTTCCCTTCTCTTTTATTTATTCCCATCTAATGTCCTGAGATTCCTTCGTAGTCCTGTGGAATCCCTTGTCGCGTACAGTGTTGACAGCCCTTATGTGGGAAGTTGGAAAGGCGCTTTCGATGAAGATGAGATTCGACGAAAGGCCGAGGTAAAGCTTCATCTTTGTATTCATGTTCATTTAACAGACTGATATGTTAGAACTTGCTGCGAGAGCACATCTGTCATCCGCTTTTGATTTGGAAAGATGCTTCCAAAGAGCAGAATTCGGATGAATTCTGGTCAAAATATGGAACGGCACGTATCATCAGTGAAGCCATGATGATGGATATTCGTAACCTGGCTGCTGGGTTGCGCGAACGATACGGGTACACGGCCTCGAATGATTTGGTCCTCCCTGAAGTTCCTGAAGAGGAACTGGACGATAGAACACCCGCACCCGAAACCGTTCCCTCAAACGACTCAGGAGCAGTTGTCAAGTCCTCGAAACCCGTTGCAGAATCAGCGAGTGAATCTTCCCGTTTCATCACTCCCCTCGATCTCTCTGCCGGTAGAGTTGTCGTGTCTTTAGCTGACATGGTGAACGCAACAAATGCCCTCAAGGCCAACATCGACGTGGAGTTCGTCACCCCAGACGTGCAATGGATATCTGCTTTACCTTCTCGATCACCTTCTCCTGCAAAACGTCAGCGGATTATTTCATCGAGGGTGACCACTGAGCCTGGGCACGAGTCCACAGATATCAGCCATATCGCACAAGCAGTTGCTGGCCTGCAGCGAGAGGTTTTACTGCTACGAAATGAGCTTAACTTCGAGCTTTGGATCCAGAGGGAGAACGTCAAGCATATTGGGAGACTGTACCAGGATCGAATTTTAATGAAGAGCGCCGAGGCAGAGCGTCAAGGCCTAGTACGTGCTGGGTTTCTTAGTGATGCTGCTCGAACCTTGACAGCGATTTTCAATGCAGTACAATAAACTACGGAAATATCGTTCACAAGTTATTGCGCTTGAGAACGAGTTGCGCGACAACAGACAACAGGCATCGTCCGCCAAGAACAAATACGCAGATTGGAACACAGAACTGCAACAAAAGCTTAAAGAGCTTCGGGAAGAGAAGAAGAACTGGATTTCGGAAGCTGCCACGCTCCGCAGTGCTGAGAAAGAAGCGAAGGTACGGCTGTGCCTTGCATCATTTGTTGTGACCTCTGAACACAGGGATACTAGGCATTGTTTGCTACGCAGGCCAAACTTCTCACAAGAACAGCTGACCATGTCTTCCAGTTGCAGACGCAGGAGAAAGAAAACCAGCACAAGATTGACAGACTACACGATTATGAGCGTCAGATTGAACAGCATATCAAGATCCAAAAACTCTGGTTTGACATTTGTACTCCCATGCTTGCCACTTATCTCACACATTACGTAGGGAGAAGGATTATGCAAAGTTCAATGCTCGTGGCGAGCAGTTAGTTGCTATGGAAAATAGCATGCAGCAACTCAAATTATGCCTTGAAAGCTACGAAAAGACACAGGAACAAATGGAAGAGACTGCTCGGTATCCCATTGGCTGGATTTTTCCCCTGAAGCTATTACTAACGTACAGCCCCAGGGCTTATCGTCGTCAAATCCAGGGGCTTGAAGCTAGGCTTTCATTGGCTCATAAAAAGGCAGAGAGCCGAAGAGCGTTTTCCGAGGAGGGTTTGCGAGCTTTCGTGGAAGAAAAAACGGCTCTGAAGAACTCTAACGAGAAGTTGAGGGCAGAGAATGACGAGCTCAGGGACGAGGTTGAGGAGCTGCGAGCAATGGTTGAGCTACTCAAAGCTCAGGTCACGGGCCAGCGAGGTTTGATTTCAGAGACGAGAGCGAATGTATCTACAGCATAGCGCACAAGAGTAATCGCATATTACCCATGTAATGATCGACTGATCGGTCGGATAATACATCAGCTGCACTGTCCGTCCAGCTATTGCTCTGCGCGCCTGAGTGGCTCATAAGGGCATAGGCAATGCTGTTGAGCGGGCATCAGATAAAAGATGCAGAAGGACCCATGTACGATAAGTTCCAGAAGATTCGATCCGGATCCGTAGCTTATACCATTTTAGGAAAGTTTCAGATCCTTCGAGAACTGAAAAATTGGCGTACTTAAAGGCACGCGTCCCCATATCGTTTTTTCACCTTCTCCACCTTTCACCTTACTTCACCCGACCACCTCAAAAGTGCGTCCTCGATCCCTTCTTATTGTTGCCCATCTAACCCGTGATCTAGATGTCTGCTGCTGCTCCTGAGAGTTTCGGCTTCCAGGCTGAAATCAGCCAGCTACTCGACCTTATCATCAGTATGTCCTACTGTCCATCGCGTTGCATCGATGAATAAAAATTGTACAACAGACACTTTCTACTCGAACAAGGAGATTTTCCTTCGAGAGTTGATCTCCAACAGCTCAGATGCCCTCGATAAAATCCGTTACGAGTCACTTACTGACCCTTCGGTCCTCGATACCGAGAAGGAGCTCTACATCCGCATCATTCCCGACAAGGAGAACAAAGTCCTCATCGTCCGTGACAGTGGTATTGGTATGACCAAGGCTGACCTCGTCAACAACCTTGGTACCATCGCCAAGTCTGGCACAAAGGTTGGTTGGTTTATCCCACAAACGCTCTTAATTACGACGCATGTTCCTGATCCATTCTCTTTCAGGGTTTCATGGAGGCCCTTAACGCCGGTGCCGATATCTCTATGATCGGTCAATTCGGTGTCGGTTTCTATTCTGCCTACCTTGTTGCCGAGTCCGTGCAAGTTATCTCGAAGCACAACGACGATGAACAATACATTTGGGAGTCCTCTGCTGGTGGCACTTTCACCATCACCCTCGATACCGTGAACCCTCCGCTCGGTCGTGGCACTGAAATGCGCCTCTACCTTAAGGAGGATCAGTATGAGTACCTTGAGGAAAAGAAGATCAAGGACACCGTCAAGAAGCACTCCGAGTTCATCTCCTACCCTATTCAACTTCTTGTGACCAAGGAGGTTGAGAAGGTGCGCCGTCAGCATTCATGTATAACTTTCCTGGTTGACGTTTTTGCAGGAGGTCGAGGATGATGAAGAAGAGGCCAAGGAGGGCGAACAGTCCAAGATCGAGGAAGTCGACGAAGAAGAGGAAGGCAAGGAGAAGAAGAAGAAGAAGATCAAGGAGAAGGAGGTTACAAACGAGGAACTTAACAAGACGAAACCCATCTGGACCCGCAATCCTTCGGAAATTACTGCTGAGGAGTATGGTGCCTTTTACAAGAGTTTGACCAACGACTGGGAGGACCACCTTGCTGTCAAGCACTTCTCTGTCGAAGGTCAGCTTGAGTTCAAGGCCATCTTGTACGTTCCCAAACGGTAAGTCGTTCTCCTCTGTAGTTCGAATTAAAGCGCTTAATCTTCCATCATAGCGCTCCCTTCGATCTCTTCGAGCAAAAGAAGAAGCGTAACAACATCAAGCTCTATGTCCGCCGTGTCTTCATCATGGACGATTGTGAAGAACTCATCCCCGAGTATCTTAACTTCGTCAAGGGTATCGTCGATTCCGAGGATCTCCCCCTCAATATCTCTCGTGAGACTCTCCAGCAAAACAAGATCCTCAAGATCGTCCGGAAGCACATCGTCAAGAAAACTCTCGACCTCTTCAGCGAAATTGCTGAGGACAAGGACAATTTCAGCAAGTTCTGGGAGGCTTTTGGCAAGAACATCAAACTCGGTATCCACGAGGATGCTCAGAATCGCAGCAAGCTCGCTGAGTTCCTCCGCTTCCACTCTACCAAGTCTCTCGATGAGCAGACTTCTCTCAAGGGTATGTTTTCGTATCAGTTGCCAGGAGATTCCGCTCAAAAAGTTATAGACTACATCACTCGTATGCCCGAGGTGCAGAAGTCGATTTACTACCTCACCGGTGAATCGCTCGCTGCCACCAGGGACTCACCCTTCCTTGAGGTTCTCAAGAAGAAGGGCTTTGAGGTTCTCTTACTCGTCGATCCCATTGACGAATATGCTATCACTCAATTGAAGGAGTTCGAGGGCAAGAAGCTCATTTGCGTGTCAAAGGAGGGTCTTGAGCTCGAGGAGACAGAGGAGGAGAAGGCGGCCCGTGAGGCCGAAGTGCAGGAGTACAACGAGCTCTGCTCGACTGTCAAGGATGCTCTTGGTGATCGCGTCGAGAAGGTCGTTGTCTCGAACCGAATTGCCGGCTCGCCCTGTGTTCTCGTCACTGGTCAATTCGGCTGGTCATCTAACATGGTAAGACCGATAATGAACATTTTTCAACCAGAGCTAACTCGCTATTTTAGGAACGTATCATGAAGGCTCAGGCTCTTCGTGACTCCTCGATGTCATCTTACATGGCTTCGAAGAAGACGTTTGAGCTGAACCCGAGCCACCCTATCGTTAAGGAGCTGAAGAAGAAGGTTAAGGAGGATAAAGCCGATAAGTCTGTCCGCGATTTGACGTTCTTGCTCTTCGAGACTGCCCTTCTCACCTCTGGCTTCTCTCTTGACGAGCCAACATTGTTCGCGAAACGCATTTACCGCATGATTTCTCTTGGTCTCGACGTTGACGAGGACGAAGTTGCTGCCCCTGAACCTGCAACTGAGGCGCCTGCCGTGGCTGAGGCTGTAGAGACATCGGCCATGGAGGAGATTGACTAGACGAGTCGATGGGTCGTTGGTTTTCTGTTGTATCACTTTTTGCATTGCTGTCATTTCATCACGCGTCACGATATCATCACATGTAGTAGTTCAAAATCACTATTTCTCATTGCTCTTGGAAACGACTGTATCGGAGGAAATGCGGCTACTGGAAAGGGGAAACAGTGGCAGTGACAGGAAGCAGAGATCGAGAAGGCGGAGATCTGGCGTGGCAAGAAGGTCGTGAGAAGAACCAATAGAGGGGTAGTGACTCGAGCTTCGTGTGAGCCTCGTGTCAGGTGGTAAAACCATCTAGGAGGCGAGGAAGTGATGGGCTGCATGGGCAGTGCGCGCTCGAATCCCGAGTGAGAATGGCGAAGTGATTCGGTCAAAAGAGACAATGTCGGAACGATTTCCTTTGTTGCAACAAACGGAGATGCCAACAATAGGACGCGTTTCCTGCGCGTCGTCAGGAGGACGAGCGCGTACGTGGCAAGCAAGCTGGGCGCGGCAGTAGAGAAAGCAGCAGTGTGGCGCAGGCGTCAGGAGCAATGGCACGACCGGAAAGGGAAATGTTGCCTCATATGGCATCTCTGGAACAGGAAGGGTGGGGCGTGGAGGCAATGAGGGTTACATAATCATGGAGAGGAGTGAGGGATTGGCGTTTATTATATCTACTCTGCCTACTTTATGTCCTCCCTCTAGTCTTCCTCTCTCCACCGGCCATGCCTGGTCTTCTCCCTGCCTTTGAAGTCGTCGACTGCTCTCCTCGCTGTCCTCCTATTTATTGCTCCAAGAAATCCCCTGCCATGGTCTGTAGTCTCCCATGCCCATCAGCCTCGTGCTCATCCCGCCACAGGCCTCCCTTCGCTTCACATCCCCTCCTCTCTCCTCAGAGCCTCGTGTTTCCGTGAGTTTTGGGCATCTTCCTTGTTCTCACCGCTAAACTATGTGCTACAGCTTCCATGCACACCGACGCCGCGTCGTCGCGCAAAGGCAGGCGCACTCTCGTTACGCCGCCGCCGCCAGGCATCACGCGTCGATTATCGCTCAGAATCGACGCCAGTTCACGCTTTTGATAAGCTACCGTGGATAGCTTCCCTTGATGTCACCCCGAACAACAATGCCAATCCAGCCGACCTCGCTGATCTATCCCAAATACCCGACCCTACCCTGCCCCATTTTCGGCCATCTGGTCCTGGCCCTATCCGCCGTCGAAGGCTCTCACCCAGGTCCAGTCCCTTACTCCCTCACTCCTCTCTCCATCATCCCGTCCACACCCACAACAGCAGCGACGACAATGACACTGACGACGACGATTATCCGTTTCAACGCAATTATAATTTATTCGCCCGCGATATCCCCTCCCGACCCTCCACTCCTGTTCGCAAGTACGACTTTGACCCTACGCTTATAACCTTCCGTCATCTCATGCCCGTCTCTGATCCAAGTGACGATGACGAGGTTTAATTTGTATTATATCCCCACCGGCCCTGCCAACCTCCGATCTCATCCCGCATCTGTGACTCTCCCTGAAGTTCGCGCTGGCTCCAAAACCCCTGTCTGTATCATCCACTCGTTACCTAGCCGCGCTGTCGCCCTTGCCTTTGCTACAAGTTGACTTGATCTGCTTTCATTCGGCCTGCTCTTCCCGTATTCCATTCATCACGTTCCAAACATCATTCCGCATCGTCCATACGCCGCTACTCGCATCGCATATATCGCTCAGTCTCATTATCTATTTAACTCTAGAGCTTCCATCATCACCTGCTGCCTGTCTACTTCATGCTTATTGTAATTGCTCCTTCATATCTGCCTTTTGTTCCTTTGCATCTCTCTCTGATTTATTGTCTGTATGTCCTTCATCTGTGAAAAAGATCTTCTTTGCCTGAACTTCTTTGCATTAGCACCTCGTCTGCTCTTCCCCTGTCGTTTTTACCTCTGACTCAACCTTTCGTTCTTAGCATAATTTAGTTAATCTTCCTACGATCTCACGGACTCTCGCTGCTTTAGTACTGTGTACACTTGCACAATTCTCACTCGTTCATAATGACTTGGCTGTTGCCCCATATGTATATCTCGTTTGCAGATCATCGCATTGTCTGTTTTCTTTTTCTTTTTCTCATGTGTGCATGTATCTCCATCCACGCGACCATACTCGTATTTATGACTCGAATACACGCGTTTTCGTGACAATGGCGCTCAAAGCAGAAAATCAACCTAGTCAGATTTCCAAATTTAACTGAATAAAGGCCCATTGTCGGCTTGAAATAGACAATCATCTTCTGCCCATCGGCATCCCCACAACAATCAGCTCACCCACATCCGTCACAACACAAAAACGTGTACCCCTACCATGTCAACCGAGTCGTCTCGCGTCATCAACTTTGGTGCAGGGCCTTCTGCGTTACCTGATTCTGTCCTAGAAGAGGCAACAAAAGGTCTTCTCAATTTCGACAACACCAGGATCGGGATCGCGGAAATCTCACATCGCTCAGCCGAGTTCACATCTTATCTCGCAAACGTTGAGGCGCTTATTCGTTCGCAACTCTCCGTTCCTCCCACCCATTCCATTTTGTTCACTCAAGGAGGAGGTACCGGACAGTTTTCTGCCGTTGTACTCAATCTCCTTGCCCGTCATCGGTTGTTGTTCCCTGATTTGCCTGATGAAGGAAGGAACTTGGATTATGTTTTGACTGGATCGTGGAGCAAAGCTGCGCATACCGAAGCAGTACAGTTGGCTGGAAAACATCGAGTCAATGTTGCGGTGGATGGAAGAGTTTACTCAAAAGATTCTAAATCTTTTGATAATATCCCTCCTCACGAATCGTTCAAGTTTTCAAAAAACCCGGCGCTGATTTATTATTGCGAGAATGAGACGGTTCATGGTGTACAGTTCAAACACATGGCACTGGAGGACAGGGGAGGAAAGCTGGAAGAAGGAAACTTCCCGTTCCATCTGCTCCCCCAAAACACCCGCGTCCCTCTCGTAGGAGACTACTCATCCAGTTTCATGTCTCGTCCTATCCCCCGACTCGCGGACCACGCTATCATCTACGCCGGTGCACAAAAAAATCTTGGACCTGCAGGACTCACAATCCTCATCGTCCGAAACGACTGTATAGTCGACGTTGACGCCGCAGCTCAACTGGGTGCTCAACCAGTACCTATAACGCTTTCCTACAAGACCCTCGCAGATGCAATGAGCGTATACAACACTCCTCCTGTTTTATCAATCTACATTACAGGACTGGTGTTACAGAGGAATGAAAAGTTAGGAGGTGTGGAGTATTACGAAAATGTGAATAGGAAGAAAATGGAAATGGTTTATGGAGCTTTGAGAGAAGGCGAGGAAAAAGGAGTGTTTAGGGGACATGTCCAAGAAGGATCAAAGAGTTGGATGAACATCGTGTTTATCGTGCTCGGCGAGGGCCGAGAAAAGGCATTCTTAAAAGGTGCGGAGGAGAGGGGGATGACGGGTATCAAAGGTCATCGGTAAGTCGTTCATCCATACCCCTGACTGTTCATGGTTTTTTTTCTGATATTGTGGCGTTTGCTTTTTGGTCGGTTCGTTCGGTTTCGTCAAGTTCTGTCGGGGGTGAGTTGGTTGTTTGTATTGCTGTCCGTGATCGGGTGCTGAATCTTGTGACGGTTGGATAGGTATTCGTGTCTCGTTGTATAATGCTATCACGGAGGATCAGACGGAGAAACTCGTTGCGTACATGCGCGAGTTTATTGCTTCGCAATAGACGTTGAACAGTGTATAGTCTGACAAACCATTAAAATATACAACGTAGATATTGGCGCACTAGGCGTTCCTTCAACAGCGAGAGTTACCAACCGCTCAAAACCAGCTCTTGGAAATGGTGATGGAGTGTACAATGACTCTCAGGAGTGGAATTCTTTGGCTTGCATAATTGGCGCCGAGTACAAGCGCTTCACATGAAGCTTGTTTTCCAACCGAGTAAAAGTCACTTTGCCGGAGTGGTTAACGGGATCGCCTGCTACTCAAGTAGCTGCTAGCGGTTGGTCTTTGACCGCGAGTGTTCGAATCGCTCAGGTGACGTCTTTTTTGGTTCATGGGTCGTCGTCGGCGTTCACTGCGACTCTGGGAGACATAGGAGTAAATCTCCCAATCAACTTATCGCACCACAGATAAGAAAATTTCGATCTTTCAACTTCAGTTGCACACCCTTTCCTGTGTGAGATAAAGAAAAAAGACGTTGCTTGTAGTTTGAACAAAACCACTACAATGTCATAATGAGGTGCCATCAAGATTCAAAACTGACTTCCGCGTTGTTTTTCGAGGAAAAATGTACGTCACCTGAGCGATTCGAACACTCGCGGTCAAAGACCAACCGCTAGCGACTACAGAAAGTAGCAGGCGATCCCGTTAACCACTCCGGCAAAGTGACTCTCAAAAGCTGAAAAATGTCATTTTCATATGGTATTAACAGTGGGAGTAGCTGTGGGTTATGGAACGATAATTGATTTATTGTATGGCACAATAGCGTCCTGTTACCTGCTTTATGATATCGACATGCTTAAGCCATCAGGAAAAGGAAGATACCGCTTACTCCTCTTACAACGATCTGGGCCTACAAGCTGATTGTTATTGGCTTTGATTTATATGAAACTCCCACACTGAATAAATATTTTTCGTGTACATCACTGTAAGCCCGGTCGCTTTGCATTCTTGTGTCCTCCTTTGTTTGTGATTTCATTTTGTACCACCTTGTGATTCTGGGCACTCGGTAGCATATACCAGCAAAAGGCTTGAGACTCTACGAGGCAGGAAGGAGTGCGCTGGGGGTGTTTGGTCTAATAATCGAGCTGGATATCGGTGCCCCATGGCTGAGTTGGTTACAGCGTCCGACTGTTACACAGTGAGGCTCGAACTCACTAATGTCTCTCATCTTTCTTGAATCTCTGGATAAAGGTCTTTCGGACGAAATCGAAATCGTCAACAATGTAGTCAATCTCAAGTGCATGCTTGTTGACGACGATGGCGTTGGAAAGGTTGGATGGCCGTTTTCGCCTATCTGGGTCGGGCTTGAACAACTTTAGACCAGTCTCCTCATCTCATATACTTCTATGGCTACCTCATCCAGCCCACCGCAATACCTCTCAATGGCATGGCTTGCATTCCATGGCTTGGTGATCACTGGGAAACAAAATTTCTACACAAGGATTTTCGAAAGTTGGGCAACCAATATCTAGGTTGGGGAGGAGATATACTCTTTTGGCCTACGGGATACCGACGGTATGTACCCCCTTAAGACTGCCCTCTAGCGATATTAACTTTAGGGGCTTGAATGGGCAGAGAAGAGGCCGATAGATTTCATCCACTCTCCCACCCACGAACAGATATCTTCTTGCTCTGCTTCAGTGTTACCTTTACTGCTTCGTTTCGGAACATCAAAGAGAAATGGTTCTCGGAAACTCGTTATTATTCTTCTAGCATCCCTTGGTTCCTCGTTGGTATTCAAACCGATATGAGAAACGACACTCAAGTAATGAAGATACTTGAAAGGATGGACGAGCCTCCCATCACCCGGGAGCAAGGAGAACGCCTTGCCGAGAAGCTTGGCACGGCTGCATATTTAGAATATTCAGGTGTACGTGTGAGAGAAATTTTTGAACAGGTAAATCTGCCTCAGTTTTACCGCCAGTCAATTTTGACATATCGATCAATCAGGCGATCCTGTCTGCACTCTTATCATCTATGAAACCCAGAAAAAAACGCCTGGTTCTTTGATCATTCCTGGATTAGGCGACTTTGAGCCATATGTCTTTACACCAGAGCGCAACATTCCGCGGAAGATACTCTGCAATAGACTAAGTTCGAGACACCTTTTGGGAGAGATAGTTAACTCTACCTCTCGCTGTGGCAGAGTTCGAGTCTGTTTACAGTCAGAGATATGAGAAGAAACCCATTCTGAGGAGGCAGTGGTCGCTGTGACGCCGTGCCCTCTTGTCATCACTATTGACAGACATCAGTGCGCTGGTACTTAAGCATTCGAGATCGTTCCACGGAGCCATCTCGAACGACGCTCAGTAACAAAGATGCAGAGTGTCAAGTGCGTGCTTGTTGGTGATAATGGCATTGGCAAGGTTAGTTTCCTTTCAGTGTTAGCTGTTATCCCTTAGGTCAACTCCCTGAACAACCGCAGACCAGCCTCTTAATCACATATACCACCAACAGGTTCCCGGGCGATTACATTCCAACTGTATGTTCCATGCTTGCTTCATGATGTGCCTCAGGATAATGTTTAACATCATAATTTGCCAAGGTGTTTGGCGGTTGGGTAGCCAATGTTCAGGTGGGTGAGGAAAGGTGCTATTTGGATCTATTTGATACCATTAGTATGTCCGAGCCTACTCAATATGAGACGCTCATTCTGGTATGAATATTGCCTTAACTAGGCAAAGAAGAGTACGATAGGCTCCGTCCTCTCGCCTACCCCAAAACAGTTTTTTTTTTTGGTCTGCTTCAGCGTTGTCTCGACTCCTTCGTTTCGGAATGTCAAGGAGAAATGGTTCCCAGAAATTGACTATCATTGTTCTGGCACCCCCTGGCTCCTTGTCGGTACCCAACTCGATCTGAGAGGCGATCCTCGAGTAACGGAGAAACCTGCAATGGGGGATGACAGGCCCATAAGTCTGGAAGTCGGGGAGCATCTCGCCCAGAGGCTCGGTGCAGCTGGATATCTAGAGCGCTCAGCTTTGACAACGGCTGGCGTAAAGAATGCCTTCGATAAGGTAAATCAGCCTCGTGATTGTCACCAACAACTCTGACACAATAGTCAAGCAGGCAGTGACAACTGCACTCCATCCACAGCCAAGGCCAATCCCTACTAAGTAGTAGTACGCACCCCTAGAAAAAAATGCCTGATCCTGTGACTGTTCTTTTGGCTTTGTAGTCTGGGTAGTTATGTATTTGCACTGAATTGTCGGCTAAGGTTATCATGATTTCAGGCCATTGGTGTGTACCTATCGTATTGAATGAGGACTGTTTCGACCGAGTTGTAGCGATCCAAGTAGCTTGAGGGATTGGCATCACGAAATTTTTGGCGCCTAGATGATACATTATAATCACAGTCATATAAGCTAAGGTTATCATGATTTCAGGTCATTGATGTGTGTACCTATCGTATTGAATGAGGGCTGTTTCGACCGAGTTGTAGCGATCCAAGTAGCTTGAGGGACCGGCATCACGAAATTTTTGGCACCTAGATGATACATTATAATCACAGTCATATACCTGTAATAACCGAACGGACCTGAAATACGGGATAGTTATCAGGTAAATCAACCTCTCCTTCAAGTTCTTCTCAGTTTTGATATGGCAGCCTGGCAGGCCGCTGCTGTTGCATTGCACTCGAAGAGCCGAGTGCTAGGAAATTCAACATTTACATCCTTTATATCATTTGAAGATTGTCATTATCCGATTCCACATGAACCAGGGGTATCACACTTACAATCTATGATAAGCAGAGTCTCGCCTCGATGCAGATTATAATAGTCTCATAAGATTATCTCTCCGGCTGCCAAGCTAGGGTAATTCCGCCCCTGTCGCAACATTGACATGATCAATGCTTGAATATCCAGGTATAGACAGTCATAGAATGAAATGAATTGTTCTTAATACTTGGTACATGCGACAGTACTAATAGGTACATTACGGACCATGGAGCTGCGTGATATGACATCTAATGGAAGTCGCGGAATGAGTCAGTAGCGATATGAGTCAGTAGCGGTAATACACTCAACTTGAAATGGGACCATCGGGGGTGTGTTACGCCTGCGAGAGAGAGGGGTGAGGATATCAGCAATGTTTTATCCAGCTGACTTACAATGATTTGGAAACCGGAAATCCCATTGCGAGTGTCGTATGCACCATGAGTTTACTGTATCCAATGTACAAGGTAGTCACTGACTCGCCGTGTGAGGCCTTTGATGAAGATAAAAGGCTCCTTAAATTGATTATCATTATTCTGGTACTGCTCCTCCGCCTGGCTTATCATTGGCACAGACTTAATTGAGAGATGATACTGGAGTGCTAGAGAGGCGGACATGGTGCCCATAAAACGGAGCAAGAAGAGGAACTGGCGTACCAACTCGGAACTGCAAAGCAGGTCAAATGTTCCGCCTTGAAGCACCGGGAGGGATCGAAAATGCTAGTTATCAGGTAAATCGACCTCTCCTTCGAGTTCTTCTCAGTTTTGATATGGCAGCCTGGCGGGCCGCTGCTGTTGCATTGCACTCGAGGAGCCGAGTGCTAGGAAATTCAACATTTACATCCTTTATATCATTTGAAGCACCCTTTATTACCAGTATATTGTCTTCGTGGTCTTCGCTGGGCCGTATGGGGCATGCCGGACATCAGCCCCATCGGCTCTTTGTCGTCGAGGCAATATTGTTCCTTATTCTGTCAAGTTGGACATGTTCTAAAAGATGTTTATCAAAGTGTACAGCAGGGCTATGTAACAGACTGACCTCAGCTACTTATAAACATATACGAAAATGTCCGAAAGCTTCGTTCGTAACTTCCACATGGATATTCAGCCCCTAGCCTATCCATTCCGAGTTTCTAATCCAGAACTAATTCGACCTCTATCGAAAGCTTCGTTCGTAACTTCCACGTGGATATTCAGGCCCCCCTAGCCTATCCATTCCGAGTTTCTAATCCAGAACTAATTCGACCTCTGCAAGTCTTGTCAGGTTACCATCACTTCGGATAATACGTTTGGACAAGTTTATGCTTGGACGCGGCTCACCCTCGAGGTTGACTTACTGAAAGTCATACTCAATGTCGAGATGGATCAAATATATCCTTGTGGGCCACCACGTCGGAAAGGTCTGGTGTTCTTCGACCTGATAGGGAAAAACATCCGAACTTCGGTAGACCAGCTTGCTGTGCTCGTATGCTCTTGGCAGATTCCCAGTAGAGCCATGGTACCCAGATGTGCGTACCATCTACCGCATCTCCTGCGTGCTATTGACTATGAGGGGGTACACATTGACATAGACGCACGGCAATTATACAGGCGAAATTGAGCTCGACGGGAAGCAGCATCTAATGAGTTTTATTGACACTGTCAGTAAGTCACCACTAGCCATACTTGCCTTGGTTTGATAGAGATTTGATTTCCCTAGGCGACGAGTACGAGCGACTTCGTCCTCTGAATTATACTGGGGCCGACGTAATCTCGATCTGTTTCAGCGTCATATCTGCCGCTTCACTTGAGAGCGTGAAAAACAAATGGTTCCCCGAAATCGACATTTACTCTTCAGGCACTCAGTATTACCAGTATATTGTCTTCGTGGTCTTCGCTGGGCCGTGTGGGGCATGCCGGACATCAGCCCCACCGGCTCTTTGTCGTCGAGGCAATATTGTTCCTTATTCTGTCAAGTTGGACATGTTCTAAAAGATGTTTATCAAAGTGTACAGCAGGGCTATGTAACAGACTGACCTCAGCTACTTATAAACATATACGAAAATGTCCGAAAGCTTCGTTCGTAACTTCCACATGGATATTCAGCCCCTAGCCTATCCATTCCGAGTTTCTAATCCAGAACTAATTCGACCTCTGCAAGTCTTGTCAAGTTACCACCACTTTGGATGATACGTTTGGACAAGTTTATGCTTGGACGCGGCTCACCCTCGAGATTGACTTACTGAAAATCATACTCAATGTCGAGACGGATCAAATATGTCCTTGTAGCCCACCACGTCGGAAAGGTCTGGTGTTCTTCGACCTGATAGGGAAAAACATCTGAACTTCGGTACACCAGCTTGCTGTGCTCGTATGCCCTTGGCAGATTCCCAGCAGGGCCATGGCACCCAGATGTGCGTACCATCTACTGCATCTCCTGCGTGCCATTGACTATGAGGGGGTACACGTTGACATAGGCGCACGGCAATTATACAGACGAAATTGAGCTCGACGGGAAGCAGTATCTAATGAGTTTTATTGACACTGTCAGTAAGTCACCACTAACCATACTTGCCTTGGTTTGATAGAGATTTGATTTCCCTAGGCGACGAGTACGAGCGACTTCGTCCTCTGAATTATACTGGGGCCGACGTAATCTCGATCTGTTTCAGCGTCATATCTGCCGCTTCACTTGAGAGCGTGAAAAACAAATGGTTCCCCGAAATCGACATTTACTCTTCAGGCACTCCCTGACTCCTCGTTGAAACACAGACTGGTTTGAGAGAGGATCCTGTAGTAGTAGAGAGTCTTACAAAGCAGGACCAGTTACCTATTTCTCCGGAGCAGGGAGAGCGTATTGCCAAGGAACTCGGAACCACCAAGTTCGTCGAGTGTTCCGCCTTGTTGCAGCAGGG
>KQ962949.1:349107-372083 GCA_001563735.1 Leucoagaricus sp. SymC.cos
CGTGAAAAACAAATGGTTCCCCGAAATCGACATTTACTCTTCAGGCACTCCCTGGCTCCTCGTTGAAACACAGACTGGTTTGAGAGAGGATCCTGTAGTAGTAGAGAGTCTTACAAAGCAGGACCAGTTACCTATTTCTCCGGAGCAGGGAGAGCGTATTGCCAAGGAACTCGGAACCACCAAGTTCGTCGAGTGTTCCGCCTTGTTGCAGCAGGGACTGAATAACATTTTTGGACAGATAAATCTACTTCGTTCGGATGTCTTGATTCTGACAAGGCTATCAGGCTGCTGCTTCCGCCGTCGAGAAATCGCATAAAACCAAAAAGCGCCAAATCTTCTGATATTACAAGTTGGCCATAGTGTGTGACATTCTTGTTCTGGTACATTCGGTTAGATAATAGATTGTTTTAGGGAAAGCGCACACTGTATTAGTTTACTGAGATGCATGATCGTCCATCTAGATATGTATTCATGCTGCTCCCATCCCTACAACAAATGTACTTCTCCCTCCCCGAGGGAGAATCAGAATTCTTTCACCTCCGTGTGCTTGGAATACCTCTGTTGTTGGAATTGAGCCCATTGACGCTTCTCCAGTCATCGGGAGAGCCAAAATGTTGATCTGGGGTAACGCCAGCTCGCCGTGATGCAATGCTAACAACGTCACCTGAGTAGAGAATGAACTACCATCCTGCCAATGGCCGAGTCAGTTTAAGATAAATTCCGTGGGATCTTGTCGCACATACCTTTGCAACGAACTCGCCCCGTTTTGGACCACTAATCAGCCAGTCACGAATCGTTTCTTCGACATTGTAACGCATTACAAACCCTTGAGTTCGGTTGTTTGCACTTGGGCCCCAATGGAAGGAAGTGTCTATCTTGAGCTCTGCGGAAATAGGTTGCCCAGCATAAAGGGAAGCGGGGCTTGTGACATCGCCAAATGGCGTTGCCAAGATGTTGATGCGCGCAGCCGCCACGATCTTCATAGTTGGAATGGAGAAGTAAGCGGACGAATCATTAAGCCAATTCGGCCAATTCAGAATGTGGCGCACATACATGCATCTGAGGTACATCAACGGGTATCCTGATCTCTCGCCAGTTTCCTTGAAGATTCTCAGAATGTTGATGTCGTGCCAAAGTCTAAAAGGGGTATACAGTCTGAGCACCTTAGGCAATCGAGCAAAAGGCAGATGGACTTACCTCCTTAACAACAGTAAGCTTTGAACCCAAGTCCGAGTCGTTAGGCATCTCGGGAACGGCGAGTTCACCCGTCACGCCATAGAGTTCAACCCAGGAGGTATCAGCACCAAGCGCTTCAATGAGATGGCTGACCAAAGGAGTATAGAGGCCCCTTGGCTCGTCCTCAGCTACTACTTTCTCTACTTCTTTTTCAATCAAATCCTTGACCTCTGTGGGGCTGGCTATCAGAGACAAACGTGTCAGACCCGTGTTTCACATACCAGTGCGAAGAAGGCGATATTTGATCACGAGAGTGAGGGATTCCTGTACTAAAAAGAGTTGTATGACTCGGTCCCATGGGTATAATCAAAGTACGCATACCAGGGCCAGATGAAGAATCTATAGAAAAGAGGAAGTTTGCGGGCTGCAGCGGCGTCACAGTCTAACATGAAGAGTCAGTCTTTGTATCAAAATATAGGAGTTACATACGACAATCTTCGAGTTCGAAGATGATGGGGAAGTGATAGTAACGCCATCAATGCCATTAGGCGGCATCTCAAGCTCCGCCGATGCAATTCTGATATGCTGGTGACTCGTAGTGGAGACCGTAAACTTTGAGACCAATCTTTTGAAAAAGACGGTGAGAGAAAGAGGAATTTGAAACAAACACCTCACCTATGGCCTCGGAAGAAATCTTGGACATTGACCGATATCGGCAATGTGGTGAATAGCACCCGCATCAAAAAGAGTTTTCGCTCTAAAGATGGTTGATCTTTGGTGACATATTCCAATGCGAATTTAATTTTCTTGAACATTGAGTCAGTATGAATCTATTGATTCGCAGGATCATGGCACACCAAGTCATGAAGTGCGGAGGCGTCCGAGTGTGGAAGAATAAAGGAATATTCTCTGTCCTCAGAAAGATCGTGCAATACAAGGCCATCCTCGCCAGCCTCTATATGACTAGCTGCATCTTCAGGAGACTCGACATCAGTCAAAAGCAGCGCTGGCGAATAAGCGGGTCGTTACCTTCAGCGCAAGCTTCGCTGTATCTCCATGTAATGTTAGGACAGGCGAGCCGCAGTTTCAATCGATCAATACGATTTCTTCCTGGTGAGACTGTGAGAAGCACAGTCGGTGGTTTGCCAAGCTCGACTGGATTATGTATCAATAACCAAGATTGACCAATAAAAGACTTTAATAGATGAATATGCTTACTCTGAGTTGACTGGTCCACCGAAATATCGAGAGCGTGGATGTCCTGGGGTACACGAATGGTGGCATTGGAATGTCTGCTAAACGCTGATGTATTTGTTCTCCGGTGATCCCAATGGAAGGCGAGGTTTCCGATGCGAACCTCCGTCAACTGAATCAAGTATCTTCCCATAGCAATAGCCTGAGATATGCGCGGTAAATCAGGAACAAGGATATGTTTCAGACGGATAAAGTCCTTGCTCACGGGGCAAAAAAGTCGTAAAATGTTCTTCCCAGGTGCTAGGTCCAAGGACGATGCAGTAAACTTGTACTTTTCAGATTCACGATCAGATGCTATCATTGTAACACTACTGATGGATAAGTTCTGATCCGAATAGAGTCAAAGTGTCGGTGGCAGCACAAAACAGGTGCTCACAGATGGAAGCCTATTGAGGATAGATACATTGACGAAAGCTCCATCCTGGTTCTCCGCAAGTTCGGCATCTGGGGCAATCTCAAGGGAAATGATCTGATGTTCCGGGAGGACGATTTCTACGAAAAGTGAAGTAGACTCAGGGGACCGGTTGATATTGGAATATAGCTAAACTTACCTGATTCCAAACTATTGGCAGCTTTTGTCAAATAAGAAACTAGTCCGCTGATATACTCTGCCTTATCTTCGTCGTGTACCAGGAGCTCGCTACCTTGGTGCTCGATAAAGCTCCGAAGATACAAGAGTAAATTGTGCATCCATTCATTGTCCTTGGGCTGTTCCATCTCTGCATGTGTATCAAGTGCTTGCGAAAGCATATACGATTCCAAGGCAGTCCATGTATGGGGTGCATAATGAGCAGGTAGGGAGCTAAAGGTGGTGAGTGCATTGTCGTACTGGGCCCGATACCTGTTCGTGTAATGTGTTAACTACTGTGCGACACTGGTTGGAATGACATACAGGTCAAGCGCAGCTAGACTCCCATGCAGCTTGAGTGCAGATTTTCTACGCCCGGCTTTGGTATACATTGAAATAGCGCGATTTGTGATGTCGATATAAAGCTTGTAAAAAGCTTCGCAGTCATGGACACCGTCTAGCAGATCTTGATTACTGATGGACATTTCGGAGTTCCTGTCCGTATGGGTACTGATAGAAGGCAAATTCGCGGAGAAGGGGGGTTTGGATGGTAGATGTCCAACCTGAACGCCCATCTTATCAAGCTAGTAAGACAGAGTCGAGTCAACAACCCCACGCATTCAAGTATGGAAGCCCAACACACTTGCCTGGCGTCGAGAAGCCTCGTAGAGTTCGCCTTTACTCGCATACAATAAAGTTGATGGTTTGCTTCCATCAGTTGGAGCGGGAAACCAGACATCGTATTGTTGAACAATGCTGATAGAGGAGGAGTATATCCATGATTCGATGAAAAAGAGTGGAAGGGAATCCTTGGGTAGCATGTTAGTAATCACGATGGAAATGGAGAACAGATGCTCACAGCAATTGTACGGAGGCGCAGCCCAAACCGAGCAAGGAAACTTAAAGCGCTCGTTGCGATGTCATTGATGCGTCCTAGCTTTGCTAAAAGCTCGCACTGCCTTCCAAGGATGAAAATCCGAAGGTCAAAGACAGATATCGTGTTCGCTAAAATCAAATCGCGATATGGCTTCTTGGTGACCGAAAGCAGTGGCAAGGTGTCATCCCCAGGAGAAGCATTAATTAGAGGTCCGAACCAAGAGAAGTTCTTTTCTCTCCAGATATGATTGAATGACTCTTCCAGTTCGTCACATTGTAAGAGTGCTTCCTCGAGCAGATTCATTCCTTCAAAGGAGCTCGCCAAGCTTTCCTGGCTTTAGTAAGCCAATAGTGCTCCTTGCAAAGTCGGAAGCTCACCTTCAAGATGAAAAAAGTACAGAAATTCCACCCTGGCATCTGTTGTTGGCTCTCTGAACGCCTGATTTCTTCCTCCCGATGGCCAACAGCGACATCAAAGGCAGACATGAGGCTATCCTTCACTTTGTTGCCAAACTCGCCCCAAGCCAGGGGACTATCGTTCGCTGTAGACCAAGTGACTTGAATACATCTGTATATATGCTGTTAGATCCACTGAGAAGCCGATAAAAGAGCGACGCGCACCGATCACGCTTGTCTTGGTTGAAGTCCGTCTTGAGTTTATCCAAAACTGACCCCTTCAGTTGGAAAAGCTTCCCTCCGCTTGGTACTGGAGTATCGCCTTTCACAAGATGTAGGATAAGCCATTCTTGATGCTTGCGGGAGGCGACAGCAGTATGCCAATCTTTGACTTGCTTTTTGACTGTTGCTTTGTACGTGTCTAAGTCACCAGGCTATAACAAGTATAAGCGCAGATGCATATAGTAGTAATAAACGCCAGCACCTCGCATGTTACAACGTATATATGCAGCAACGGCTTTTCCAGTAAAGTCATGGGTATTTGGGAGGCATGTTCGTCTCGAAAATTCTCGAAAGGTATCAGTTTGACCTCGAGTTCTTGGATTGTCAATATGGATGGCCGAGAAGGCGGCTTCCAATGTATATTGCGGAGGGGAAATTGAGCCTTCAAGGCATTCTGAATCTGTTTCCATGCTCCAGTAGGAAGAAAAGAAGGCGCAGTGGTATAAGTTACGATTGCATGGTTTTCTGCCATAGCGGAAGATGTGGGATTGAGTTGGACACCGTAGTGTAACGATTAAGGTCGAGTTAATCTTGCTTCACTTTAAGTGGCCGACTGATGGGGTCAACGCTACATTGACCGTGGGAAGGGTGATATCAAAAATTCTGTATACCATACCACTCACAACCGTTCATTTCAAAAAAAATGCCGTCGCCGGAGGAGGCCAACACGTCAACTTCTCCATCGTCTCCTGTTACGTTCAAGTCGTTGGGCCTCATCAATCCCCTGCTCGAAGCACTCGATCAGCTCGACTTCAAAACACCAACCGAAATCCAAGCTGAGGCTCTACCACATGCTCTGGAAGGTCGAGACATCATTGGCGTCGCTGCAACTGGCTCTGGGAAAACAGCAGCTTTTGCGCTACCCATTCTACAAAAGCTCTGGGAGGAGCCCAAAGGCCTATTTGCGTGCGTGCTTGCTCCTACTCGTGAGCTTGCATTTCAAATTAGCCAGCAGTTTGAATCACTTGGTTCGGCGATGGGGGCTCGTTGTACCGTGATTGTCGGCGGAATGGATATGCCTACGCAAGCAATTGCTCTTGCGAAGCGACCTCACATTGTTGTGGCCACACCTGGACGTTTGATGGATCATTTGGAGAAAACGAAAGGGTTCAATTTGCGAAACATCAAGTTCCTTGTAAGTAGACCTTCTCTCTGCTGATTAAGAATCTTCTAAGAGCCATCAGGTTCTCGATGAAGCTGACCGCCTCCTGGATATGGACTTCGGCCCTAGCATTGACAAAATACTCAAAGTCATACCAAAAGAACGCACTACCTACCTCTTCTCCGCAACAATGACAACAAAAGTCGCCAAACTACAGAGAGCAAGTTTATCAAATCCAGTCCGTGTAGAAGTATCTACGAAGTAGGCCAGTCTTGTTCCAAGGTATCATATTAACTCATAGTTACCTGCTCAGATACCAAACCGTCTCTACCCTCCTTCAATATTATCTTCTCATGCCGCTCAAGGACAAGGACGCTTATCTTGTCTACCTTGCCAATATGTTAGCGCAAAATTCTATTATCATTTTTACTCGCACAGTCCATGATGCCTCTCGGTATGTCTTTGGATTTCTCTATGTTTAGTCTTACTGCTCACACCTTTAACTAGGCTTTCCATCATCTTACGGACGCTCGGATTCCCAGCGGTACCATTACATGGTCAGCTCTCTCAAAGTCAGCGGTTAGGTGCTCTTGGCAAGTTCAAGAGTGGGGGACGAAAAGTCTTGGTGGCAACGGACGTCGCAAGTCGGTACGTTACGATTTTCACTGAGATTGGACATATAACAAAAATCTTATTGTATACACAGAGGTTTAGATATTCCCTCTGTGGACGTTGTTATCAACTTCGATATTCCAACACACTCCAAAGACTACATCCATCGCGTAGGCCGAACAGCCCGTGCCGGACGAGCTGGGAAATCGATAACACTCGTGACACAATACGACGTCGAACTTATACAACGGATAGAGCAAGTTATCGGCAAGAAGATGGAGCTCTGGCCAACAGATGACCAGGAGATTGCACTATTGAAGGAACGTGTGGATGAAGCAGGACGCATAGCTGCTGCTGAACTCCGCGAACAGGCTGCCAACGGAAACAAAGGACGAAAGCGGAGAAGGGAAGGTGGGGGGAGAGACGACCAGGACAGAGACGATGATGTTGTGGAGGCAGGTATGCCGACGAAGAGGAAAAAGGGTGGTCGGTAGCACTGAGGTGTACCTCTTAATTGAGGATATCCTCACTTTGTTGCCTCTTATCGCATGAACATGAGGTCAGATCTTAAGACATATTTGGTGCCACTCTTGACAGGAGATCCTTCGTGCAACATACACTCCTGACCATGTCTATGAAAACTGTCAATCTTGCAATTTCTTTACTAAATACTGATCAGCAACCAACGTACCTGTGCAGTAGTGCAGTACCCCGAGTCAATGGAGGTACAATCTTTTCACGGGGTTTCCCTTTCTCCTCCTTATGGAAAATGGTCTGCAATAAGTTCATAGCCTTGGAGATTAGCAATGTTCGAGTCACAAACAAATCACAAACCTCGCCACCCTCTACACCATCCTCTACCCCAGTCAAATAAATGAGCAACGTCCATTCTGACTTGGCACCAGTTAGTGCGTCTCGAACACAGTCATCGTAGTGTGGTCTATCGTGAAGGAAACGTCAGCCCAGAGCTGTCTTTGCTAGGCGGTAGGGTTGTGATTTACCCGAAGTACTGGCCCGCTCCGTACTTGTACACCCTGATATTCGAGTTAAAGGAATGGGGATATCTTGACTCATCCGTGTTGACTTTCTTCGAAGAGGTTGGGTGTGGAAAGGATGGTAAATGCGGTGTAAGCAGCTTGTGTAGTTTCTGAGCAAAATCTAAGGATGCCACAGAAAATCTGTCTGTCGAATTCGCAAGACTACGTCAGCATAAACTCCTGGTCAGAGAAACGGAATACTATCGCAAAACGTACAGTTGACCCGTTCAGCCTCCCCCCTCTTTTTCGGCGGTGTCAACTTAAGTGGGAGAGTATCGATGAATTTTGCATAGGCTTTGCATTCCGCCGGGGAGAAGAACTCCTAGACGTGTGTTAATGGGGTGCTTCGCTGCTGTGAGCAACAGAGCTCACGTCAATAACTAAGATTTGGTCCTCAAGTATAGTTCGGCATTCTATTTCTTGCTTAGCAGATAACTCGGGAAAGACGATAGACGCAGGCGCAACGACAGTGGTTTGCTTTGTGGTTGATTCAGATGACGAAGTTGTGGGTTTGGTTGTGGCCTTCTTTTTAGCCATCGTAGGAGCTGAGATATCGAGAGGTGGTTGTGAAGGACGATGTGACTTCGAGCGCACAGGGTCACATAGGACTTACAACTTCAGATAGTTCGGCTCATATATTCATTCGGTTCTCTAGTTATTCGGAAGCTCACGAGCTATAAGATGGAGGGAAAAGATACAGACGCTTTTGGAAGTCAAAGAGTGAATTCGACGACGTGAGGATTATGGACATTTACAGGAAGCTCACGAGCTATAAGATGGAGGGAAAAGATACAGACGCATTTGGAAGTCAAAGAGTGAATTCGACGACGTGAGGATTATGGACATTTACATTATTGATAACACTAAAAGTACTACAGGAAGCAATAAGAGGAAAGTTTTTCTGAATCAAATGGCAATCGTGAATCCCAAATAATAGAACGTATCGCTGCGAAGGTTTGGGCGGCTCGAAGCTTATAACCTCGGGCAGAATCTAGTGAACAAATATCTGCCAAGTGACAAAGCTGTTCCTCGGCATTATTGCGTGTCTAGAGGTCGGAATGGTAGGGTACGAGGAAGAAGACAGGAAGGAAAACTAAGCTTTGATAATTAGAATATCCAGGAGTAACAACTGACTTCCGCTTAGTGTATCGATGTCAGGACGATGGAACCTTCAGGTCATTGCGTTTACAGTTCTGTATATGGATGTTCAGATCAGAGTCGGACCACGTATCTAAATCACTTGTTTCTTGTGCTACGTGAAATGGCAGGGGTCTGAAATCCCAACATCCCGTTTGGATAGCCAAACCATATTCCAACGAGTAGCAGCGCATTCCCAGTTAAAAGGATGCCAGACGATAGGTTCGTCGAAGGATATACGTTCCACGCGTATTCAATCGCGAAGGATAGGGTAAGTCTGATCGTCACTCAATCAGGAACGTAAATTATATGTTCAGGAAGGAAGCTTACTTGAGTACCAGTGGGTATTTAGTTCTCCAGGCCAAAAAGGGTATCTGCATTGCATACCATGAGTAAAATTGATAGTGCAATGACCGAGCGAACAGTATTCCGATCAAGTTCGCAGTGAACAGGACTGTAGCGACGTCTGGCAAATTATCTGTTCTTCAGCGAATGAAAAAAGCGAGGGCAAGGAGGAACATACAATCCCGCGTGGGGGGCGCCAGTCCAGCAGCTTGAAGTGGCCGTCGAACTCCTCTATCCAGAACCTTCCAAACACCTCCATCTGGTTTACACCATCTAAATGATCCAAAGGCCACCAGCGTAGTCAGGTGTCCAACCAGCAGGCTGAGAGCAAATGTCGGGCTCAGAAATGTTGCTTCATCGACAAATCTCCAGTTGACCGTCCATTTGTACAGGAATACGCGCCTTAAATCGAAGGCACCCTTGAGGTAACTCCAAGGGTCCTCCATGAGAAACTGTGAGGCAAGCAGGGCCTGAATGGCAGCAAGGGTCAACAAGTAGCGGAGTGTCGTTGCAAGACCCTTGCGTTTGAAGTGAATCACGAGAAGCCCGGGTAGGTAGAGCAGAATGGACATTTTGACAGAAAGAGCTCCACTGTCAATATGACCATTGGGAAAAGAGGCGAAGTAAAAATGGAAGGTTCTCACCTATACAGCAGAATTCCAGTGTCATCTAGACCATGCTGGTGAGCCAACACGGCCAGTGTCATTAGGAATACAGCCCAGCAATCATTGAAAAGTCGGAGTACAAAGATAGAGTGCAGCCGTTTACTAAGAGGTAGCAGGATCACGACCCAATTTGGAATGTTTCCTGCTTTGCGATAGATTCCACATGTTGCGATTAGGGTGAGGATATAGAGTGCACCATAAATATGTTGCGCGAGCCTAATGGCACGCCCAGAATCCGTGAGATTGTGCAAGTATTCATGAATGCGGACATGACCAGCAGGGTAACTGGGTCAAGGCATCAGACTCCGAGTTTTCGTAGACAAAGCAACGAACGCACACCAAAGGCCCAGTGGGTCCAGTAATTAGAGTAAAGTTATGTTGGCCTTTGATATACAGTTCTGTTTGAACCATATAAGTTTCCCAGTCGATTTCGGTGTCTATGAGATGCAGTCAGAGGCTCCAGCTTCTCAAAGGGACTCTTTCTGCCACCCACAAGGAATGAACTTGATGATCAATTCTGTGAGAACCGCATCTCCAATGATTACCAGAGAAGCCAATATCCAAAAGTATTTTGGGTCGAAGAGGAGACCTCGAACGAGAACCAGTGCTGTGTGGACGGCGGTCGACGTGTTCGTGTTGCGAGCCATGCGTGGGAACGCATACTTCGAGTTTCTATTGACATCAATGCCCCTATTTTGCGCAAACTTCGAAGTATGAAAGTGATCACGTATTCTCCAACTCTGCGCACAATATGACTCAAATACTCGGGTATGATGCAGCATAAATTCTAAATGTCAAACTCAAAATCCGAGTCCGAATCATCTCTAGAAGACCTGACATTCTTCTGCGTACTCGTGTTGGTCCTCGTCACTTTTGATCGCATCCTTGAAGATTCCTCATCATCTTCATCTTCGCTCTCATCGTCACGGTTACGACGATTACCAGGAGGTTGTCTTCCTGGAGAATCGATTGCAGTTGACATTATAAGCATAGCTTCAAGTTCTATACCATTGATAAGTAAAGGTGTACCTTAGGGGAAATGTCCATACCTTCAAGCGAACGTTCTCGGTCTGCTCCCCATGAGACTATTTGATTCTTGATGTCTCCCGAACGATAAATAATCAGCATTGGTACTCTTGCGTCTGGTAAGTTCGGTATGCATTTATCGCCAACAATGGAGACAAATTTTGTCCGCGGGTACTTTCGCGCGAGTGTTCTGACATGTTGGAATGTCCTATCACTCCTTGGAATCCTGCATACGTTTGCTCAATAGTTCTATGCTTGGATTTTCTGGATTGACCAACTCACCCGTCTTTATACAAGAAACAAACTACCCCGGTTCCCGGTTCCTCCTCCTCGTCGGGTTCATTGATTTTACTCGCATCAGTGACCTCCCGAGTGTAGTCTTCCCGTCCGATTGGATATACCCGACCAAATCGGGCACGGAGAGCCTCTTCCCTTTGATCCCCCAGTCGCTGCTCATGATATTCGCGGATTCGACGTTCCATCTCATCATCTTTTACTTCTTCTTCGAGTTCCAGCAATTCAGCATCATCGAGATCGTCTAGCCGTTCTTCAAGGCTCGGAGAAGGGGGAGGAGAGGGTGAAGGGGGCGTCTTGGGGCGAGGTGGAAGGATCCCGTGTTTACGCAGGGCGTCATTACTGCCAGGATAAGAATTTCCTGCTAGCCTGAGCTTACGGGGACTTACAATTCAGTGTCCTCATTAGGGTTGACCGCCATGACTGATTAGATTACAGCCAAAATGCGACGATTTCTGGAAGCTAAGAGGAGTGACCACTTCTAAGTTAATGGTATTGAGCTTGTTTTATACTCACCTGGACTTTGCTGGGGCGATATAAATATGATGCCATTGCCTGCGCAACCTGCGGATTGGATTCGCTGGATGGGCTCGGGATCACGTGACGCTACGCGACTGACCGCTTCCTCTTTTAAAAGGGCTAACGTTTTCAGGTTGACTGTCACCCAGCGCCATACCACAGTCCCTGCCTGTGTAACAACTATCTCCTTGTAATGCGATGCTAGCGACGATACTCCGATCTTCTCGAAACTGATGACGATAAGCGACTCTGAAACAAATACGACTCACGATCTCCGACCACGAAAATACCAAGAGGAGATATTCGAACGCGCTCAGAAAGGTACTTGGTACACTCGGCCATTCAAGCAGAAATAAATTTAGACGAATACAGAGAATGTGATCGCTGCTCTTAACACTGGATCCGGGAAGACGCTCATTGGATTACTTCTCATCAAATGGATCTCTGCCCTCGAAAGTGCGAGGGACAAGCTAATTATCTTCCTGGTTCCTCGCGTTACGCTGGTCGATCAACAGGCGAATTACATCAGTGAAAATACACCTCTGCGAGTTTCCAAGCTGTCTGGAGCCCTCGACATTGAACTGAGCGATCGGATGAGATGGCGGAGACGGTTAGAACACTGCGACGTTCTGGTCATGACGCGTGTGTTTCCAACTTTCTGTGGCTGACTCGTCCAATAATGTTCTCAATAGCTCAAATTCTGGTTAATATGATTACCCACTCCCTGTGGGGCTTGCAGCGTGTCGCATTATTGGTTTTTGATGAATGTCATCATACGCGCAAGAATCACCCTTACAACATCATTATGCGCGAGTACTTCCAAATCAAAGCTCAGAAAGAACGGCCAAAAGTATTTGGGATGACTGCTTCTCCCATCTGGAATATGAAAGATCCTGTCGGCTCTCTTCTAACTTTGGAAAAGAACATGGACTCGATCATCATCGGTGTCCGCGAACATACCCAGGAACTGGCTGTTCATACCCCTCGACCCTCAGAGGTGTGTCAAGTTTTCCGCATATCTGTCGCGTTATCTCATAATTTGGCTGTAGTTGATTAACATCTATTCGATGCCTCCGAAAGAGTATGACTTTCATGAGCCCACCCTGTTTCACTGTCTCTCTACCATTTCTCCTTCAACTTGGGATTACATTAAGATTCCCTGGTCCAACCTGGTTGTGCGATATGATACAACACTGTACAATCTGGGACCCTACTGCGCTTCCCTTTACCTCTTCCTTGAGGTTTGGCATGCTGTAAAACGCGTGCAACCTGAATTGTCGGTGACCAATGGGCTGGAAATGGAAGATGCGGGCGTCACGTCTACAAAAAATTCCAGGAAAGTTTTTCCCAAGGAGGTGGCTATCATTCGAGACATTCTCGCAGGTTACGAAGGTTTTTTTTGGGTCGCATCGAGTCCAAATATTGTTCCGACGGGGGTCCCGACTGGATGGTGTTCTCCGAAGGTCATTGCTCTCAGAGATATCCTTCTCGAGTTTTATACCGCCAATTTTCAAGCAATTGTTTTCGTTGAACAACGACAAACCGCTGCCTGCTTATCTAAAGTTCTTCCCGCGATTCCAGAATTAAAGGGCAAGATTCGATCCGCTCACCTCGTCGGTCAAGGCGCCAATATCGATGGAGTATCAAAGACAACAGACGCGTATCACGGTGATGCGGTTAATGCTTTTAGAGCAGGGAAGGTCAACGTTCGTGAGTGTTCTTTTGTGATTTCCGAAGGGAGATTGAGTCATTTTCGAGTATCAAGTCCTTGCAACGTCCGTCGCAGAGGAGGGATTAAATTTTCCTGTATGTCTTTCACTGCAAGTAGCCCAGTTGCCTGTGAATGACACTCTCATTAAAGGCTTGTGATCTGGTCGTGCGCTTTGATCCACTCAGACACATGGTTGCCTATGTGCAGTCACGCGGTCGAGCTAGGAATGCAGCTTCAAGATTTGTTGTTATGATACGGGAGAATGATCTGGAGGCACTGACGCTCTATCAAACTCTCCAGGCACATGAGCCTGAGATGAACAGAGCTTATCAATCTCGCCATGGCGAGGCTGATACCACACCTGATCTACAGGAGGCTGATGAGGATGAAGATGACGAATTGGATCCTTCGGACTTGGCTGGGCGAGAACGATATATCGTTCCCAAGACTAATGCACCCCTCACATATGACAACGCTATCGAACTTCTGAATCGTCTATGTAGCCTGATTCCATGCGATGCCTACACTCCCTCACATAAGCCCAAGTTTATTGAGGGCTTCCAGTCAACTGTCAAACTTCCCCTCAGCATCCCTCTTCCACCAGAACAGCTTATCTACACCGGGCCACTCAAACACTCGAAAAAAGAGGCAAAGCGCGCCGTGGCATTCATGGCAGCTAAGCATCTTCATGAGCTCAATGTTTTCGATGATTATCTTTTACCTACTCCAGGAAAAGGTTTGACAAAGGAGGAGTCCGCCCATGCTCTGCTCGACCTCCAGCCTCAAGTTACCCCGGTGATGATTGATGTCGAGGTCAAGTATCCATGGACATTGGGAGACCGATTGTGGCTACACCCTGTGTATGTTAAGGGTGAGCCAAGCATGGGCTTGATCGCAGGGGTTTTACTTCCTCTGGTCGAGCTTCACTCCGATGCGCTACTCCGTCTTGGTCGCCCGCAAATTCTGCAACTAGACGTAGAAGACGAGATGGAGAAGAGGCGAGCGATGCACGAATATACAAGATTGGGGATTTTTTACCGCGTAACAGGAAGCCCTCTAGCCAATGCTCTGGGCGCCTTTCTTGTCCCACTCACGGATGATCTTGAAGTTGACTTTGACCAGATCCTACGTGTCGTGGAGAACCCGAAGGGTATCTTTAACTGGGAGGGTGTTGAGGGTGGTCGGGATACGTTTCTTGTGCTGAATAAGCCTGAACATGGTCGAACTAGGGTCCTCCGACAGACCAGGGATGACCTTTCACCAATGTCCACTCCTCCCGATGGGTCTGTAGAGGCTGTATATCCAACTTACCACGAATACTGGTCTGTGAAATGGGCTAGGGGAAACAAGAGATTTGAAGTCCCAACAGACGGTCCACTTCTTGAAGCTCCTCGGCTGGTCAAACATGCTATCAGTAACTATTCCCTTGATCCGAGCCACCGCATCCCGCCTGTCCAACCCGATTTACAAGTATCTCCCATAGTTCCCTTGCATTCATGTGGTTGGGTCAACATGTCTCCCGAAATAATCAGGGTATTTGAACTCTTCCCAATGCTGTGCCACAAACTCACGGACGCCTATCGCGCACAAGCCATTCGCTCGTATATCGGCCTTCCCCTCATCCCAGACGACCTTCTCATAGAAGCACTTACTCTTCCCAGTGTCGATGCAGATTTTAGTAATCAACGTCTAGAAACTCTTGGAGATGCAGTATTGGATATTTGCACAACTGTGCACATGATGATCAAATATCCGAGGAGACATGAAGGGCAACTCTCGAATCTACGTCAACGGGTCATCTCGAACAAGTTTTTGGTTTCGTGTGCGAGGGTTGTTGGCCTGGAAATTTTTATTTCTTCTGAGAGGACTAGCGTCTCGAAATGGCCTTTTGTCGAACAAGATGGTTACGAGGACAAGGCTTTCAGGGAGAGGAAATCAGTGAAGAGACAGATTCCACGTCGTGGATTACAGGATTGTGTTGAGGCATTACTTGGTGCCAGTTTTATCGCTGGTGGTATTCCCGTGGCCCTTCAAACGGGCGTGGCGCTCGGGCTGTCTTTCGGTGGATTGCAACCTTGGGGAGAGAGGGTCAAAAGGAACGAGAGAAAAAGTTTGGGGGTACCTGCTTTGGTTGTTAAATTGCAGAAGGAGCTCGGGTATACTTTTGAGAACGCCGAGCTATTGGTTGAAGCTGTCACGCACCCATCGTTCGAGTCCTCAACGACTCCCTCCTACCAAAGACTCGAGTTTTTAGGTGACTGTAAGTCTCGTTCTCCCCTCTCTTCATTTCCATGATGCTAACTGAACTACAGCCGTTATCAAGATGGTTGTGACCATATACCTCTTCAATAAATTCCCGAATGCAACTTCCCACCAACTCGCTCTTCCTCGCACCAAATCAATCTGTTCACCCGCACTTGCATCCCTCGGTATCCGGAAACTTCAAGTCCATAAATATATCCTACACAACAGCGTTGACTTGAATCATGCCATCAACCTTTACATCCCGATCCTTGAATCCACGTCCGCCGAAGAAATAGTCCGTCGAGGATGGAGATATGATCCTCCGAAAGCCATAAGCGACGTGTTCGAAAGCATCGTTGGCGCCATTTTCGTCGATACTGGGTATAATCTAGATCGCACAAGCGGGATTGTGACATGGCTGATGGAAGATGTTCTGGAGGCGTTGAGTCCATCAACTCCGAAGGATCCAGTATCAGAACTTTTAGAGTGGCTTGGAAGCGTTGGGTGTAGTGGACACATGAAGTTCGAGTGCGTAATGATTGTTGTTCGCGCCGGATACTCATTGAACTAACGAGGAATGGATAGTAAAACGACAGGACAGAAAGATGGTGTGGCGGTTGAGGGTGTCAGTGCTGTCTTTCATGGTACAGTTGTTTCAGGGCCCATCGTCAGTGCTAGCAAGAATGTAGCGAAGTTCGCGGCGGCAGAGAAGGCACTTGTGGCTTTGAGGAACGTCAATAAGGGTGAGCTGTTGAAGAAACTGTGTGACTGTAAACATAGGATGGTAGTCGATGAAGCGAAGAAGGATATAGAGTCCGACCAAAGGAGCGAAGACGGAGAGGATGCCGAGGAGGAAAAGGAGGAAGCAGAAGTTGCTCAGATGTTGACAGGGGAAGAATTTTCTTGAAACGGTTCGTTGCACCGATACATGGTAGCTATGATTTATCTTTTCTCCTATCTAGTCAGTAATTGTATCCTACTGTATCTTGACAAATTTTTGGTCACGTATCGGGGCTATGGAGGAATATCCTCGGATTGATGCGTCCAATATGATTCTGAACACGTAAGAGTAGGCTCAGCAAAACCCTCCCCATTTGGAAGTGATGGGCAAACTAGATGAGCTTGCTCAGCAGTGACGATTTCAAGCCCGTTGGCGTTTCCTAATTTGCAATTGAAATCGCCAATGCGTCCGATGTGATGCGATCATACCCGATTTCTGAAAACGTCGATCACGCCATCCTCTTATAACTCTCAGCCTTAAGAATGCAAACCTCCGACCATGCCCATACGAAGATTGCGTGTCTTCACGGCATTTAGTGACCTGCGCATAAACCTAGCATGGCTGCTCTGGCATCTGCAAGCTTCCTTTCCCAAATCAAATCGCTCTATCCATTGGGAAGGTCGACAGGCGGTGAGTGGTCGATGGCATCCATCACCTCGTGTGTAACACGCATGTGCTGACTCAACTTTATGACTGCCTCTTCTCCGCATGTGAATGTACCCGCTGCTCTACGACCTTTATTGCACCTGTGACGTTCTACAGCCTTACCGACTCCGTGGTACATCGTTGCGGCCGTTGCTTTCAGCGCAAGCAACAAGCCTCAAGCTGTCCCTCAAATCTTTCAATATGTTCTTCAAGAGTTGAACTCAAATCAGGATACTAAATCCGAGCGGTTCCTACTTGCACAGAAGATCAGAGAGGCGCTGTTGAAGTCTGCATTGATCAGTGGTTTTCCAAAGGTGAATGTGATTCGCTATTAGGGATCTGCGTGATACATGATAGCTTTGGGTCTCCGCATTCTGAGATTCTTAGGTATTTTCTCGAAGCTTGGTGTTCGTGTGCCAGATGACTGATTGCTCTTTCGATTTCAATTAGGCTATTAATAGCTTGCAAGCGCTGAATGAAGCCATGCCTGATGAACTGAAAGAGAGGAAGATACAGAGGTGCGTCGTGGTATTGCTGTTGTTCAAGATGAAAAGCTTATTTGACTTGCTGTTTGTTGCATTAAGGAACATCAATGCATCACTTGCTGATTTTGAGCGAGTTGGCACGGACCTGTTTAGAGCTGTCTATGGTGGAGCTTCTGATAATGTTCGAAAGTTGCTGGATGACATATATCCTGATATGGGTAGGCCCTACACGTCTTTTGACTAAATATGTTGCTGAGGAGACCTGTTCAACAGGTTACTTCTCGTGTACGATTGGATACGGATTTGTATATGGCCATACGGAGGTCATATCAGCATTGGAGACATCGTTTACACTCGTAGCAGCACTCATTGCCGGCGACACTCCACAGCAAATTTTCTGGCACCTAAATGGTGCAAGAAGGGGAGGAGCGACGCTTGAAGAAGTGAAGGCTGTGAGGCAGATTTCTATTGAAGTCGCAAATCGGTGTGGAATTAGTTGGAGTGATGGTGTTCCGGAGGTGCCGGAGAAGCTGCCTGAGGAGCAATAGTTGCGCAGGCACCTAGTCATGATGGTTTTCTTGCGTGAATCATGGATCTATCATACCCAATTTTACAAAGATTCATGAAATTTCCCAAGCACTTGTCGGGGTTGCCTCGCGCACTTGTTCGCCAACAAACAGAACCGAGTGCCTGGTGGCGCTTTGATAATCCACACTAGCACGAGGCTGGGTGCTGTGAGCTGCATATACAAAAAACTGCGCCGCGAAGCGCTCCTTTTTGTTCACACCGTAATTCTGAGTGATGATGATCATTGATGAACCAACAGCATGACAGTATCCGGGCAAGTGACCGAACAGGGGACTTGAGACGGAGCACTGGAGGCCGACAGCAACAATGAAACGGGCCAGCAGCTCACACGGAGCAGGAAGAAACAGCGTGTAGGAAGAGGCTTAGCTAAGCGTCAGGGGTGCTATGAGTTTGTGCATATTTGTGCTCGTAGCACGGACAAGCTTTGGTTTGATCAGAACGGTTGCAACCACCTCCAGGCCGTCAACGACACCAACGCCAGCCTCCCAGTCTCTCCACCCAGCGTACGTCTCTCCCCTTTTCTATTCTATCCCTTAGTTATTCTCAACCACATCCAGGCTTATCCGCTTTGTACCTTCTCCCGCGCGTGATTAGCTGTCTCTTGCCTCCAAGTGACCACTCTTAGTTTCCGTGAGTCGCTTTTCCTCCTCCCCTGGCACGGCTCTTCAACTTTCATGCCATCTTTACGCGGGCCCCTGGTGATAATTTTGTTCCTGCGCAGTCTCCAGGCTGCGGCAAGGCGATAAGCCTCATTGCCAGAGAACGCTGTATTAGGCCATTGCTTATTTTTCTATCGCCCTAGTTATCTAGAACGACGCTTTCGCCCGTACCTTTTAGCTCCTGTACAAAATGCAGACAATTAAATGCGTAGTTGTTGGTGATGGTGCTGTCGGAAAGGTCTGTTTTTCCTCTTTGCCTCGCCTGACTTTTTGGTGTTTCTTGAAACTAATTTCGGTCGTCCTCAGACCTGTCTCCTGATCTCGTATACCACCAACAAGTTCCCCAGTGAATATGTCCCGACTGTATGTTCCGGGCCCATCTCTTAGCGCTGAGCTTTGGATGAACACTTATTCAGGTCTTTGATAACTATGCGGTCACTGTCATGATTGGTGAGGATCCATACACGTTGGGCCTGTTCGATACTGCTGGTATGTCTTTGAAATCCGCCAACTCCCTCACATTGATGCCAATTATATCCTAACTAGGTCAGGAGGATTACGACCGACTCCGCCCTCTATCGTATCCCCAAACGGATGTCTTTTTGGTCTGCTTCAGCGTCACCTCCCCAGCTTCATTTGAAAACGTCAAGGAGAAATGGTTCCCCGAGGTTCACCATCATTGTCCTGGCGTCCCCTGCCTTATTGTCGGTACACAGGTTGATTTGAGAGACGATTCCTCAGTGATAGAGAAACTAGCGAGGCAAAAGCAGAGGCCAGTTAACCCAGAGCAGGGAGAGCGACTTGCCCGCGAACTCGGTGCTGTCAAGTATGTAGAATGTTCGGCATTGACGCAGAAGGGGTTGAAGAATGTCTTTGATGAGGTACGTCAACCTTACTTCTAATCCCACTTTTCACCCTGACACGACATTTATCCAGGCCATCGTTGCCGCACTTGAACCTCCTGTCGTGAGAGGTAGCAAGAAGAAGCCTTGCCGAATTCTGTGATTCTTCATGTTGTGTCACCTACGATAGGACTTCGCCCGTTTACCTACCACTTTACGCTTATTCTTTACGACCCAAATCACGTCATCCCCAATCTGGTCATATATCCGCCATTGCCTTATATTTCTTTCTTCTCGACTTTTTTGTTCCGTTGACAAGTTCCTTATCCTCCTCTTTTACTGGTTTCATTATCTGCTTTAACAGTTAACCCAGACATCTTTTCTTTCTAAATCATGTGTGTTTGGTTTGTTTGGCAAGGCTGTTCACATTCAACGGACGTACTAAGTCAGCGAAGCCTCCTGCACGTTTACTGCTTCCCCTTGTTCGGGCCGTGTTCAGGACGTGTTCGTTCTGGTTTCTTTCTTTGTGCCCCCTGCTCTTGCAAACGTTTACCTTAGATGAGATGGAAAACCGGGAGACTTTTCTCTCTGTCATAACGTGTTTATATCCCCTTTATAATGCGGTTGTTTCTGTTTCTGGATTACTCGTGGAATTTTATTTATGGTTTGAGTATAGATGATCCGGATGGGATATGCGAGCTGCTCCGTGTATTCTACTCCCGTTTCAAAGGTCTTATGAATTATTGTCTAAATGACTACATCCTAGAGGAAGGGGACCCAAAAATCGCGTATCAGCGTGCAGTGTGAATTGTATATAATGGCCCGCTGCAGCTCGTTGCTAGGATATGCGAGGGATTGATAACACGGGTGCTTTTCGAGTTACTTGATTTGTCGTCGTATTGATTCGTGCTCGGATCGGGGAAGGCTAACTCGAAATAGAAATGAACCGTGACACTGAATCCTAGGCATGAGAAGGACTGAGTTCTAACGACAGCCGTGGACAAAACCGTATGCAAGTAGAGCTGGTGAATCGAAGCCAGAGTATAGCGGAGCAGATAATGTGATATCGCGTGGTATGCATAAGTAACTACAACAAAATGGTCTGGACGTGGGTCGAAAAATGTAAGTCAATATGTAAAGGTATCACTTGCAAAAAACAAACAAACGTAACGCAACAAAACAGTCAAGTATGTCCAAAGATGACTGTCCAGAACCAAAACAACCTTTTCAACGTCCCAAAAAATGCAATTAAATAACCGTATGCAAGTAGAGCTGGTGAATCGAAGCCAGAGTATAGCGGAGCAGATAATGTGATATCGCGTGGTATGCATAAGTAACTACAACAAAATGGTCTGGACGTGGGTCGAAAAATGTAAGTCAATATGTAAAGGTATCACTTGCAAAAAACAAACAAACAAACGTAACGCAACAAAGCAGTCTAGTATGTCCAAAGATGATTGTCCAGAACCAAAACAACCTTTTCAACGTCCCAAAAAATGCAATTAAATGTGACTGCTAAATGACATGTTCAGAGGTAAGCGTTCAATTGCCAGGGGTAGATTAGTATGAACTTGAGGACCCGCCATATGACGAGCCAAAGCCAGCATCAGAGCCGTAGCCAGACCCGTGATTGGAGGATTCGTAGCCTGGTGAAGCCCAGCTGCAATAACGAAAATCAGCCGGAAAGTCATGGCGAAAGCAAATGTAAGTCAATATGTAAAGGTATCACTTGCAAAAAACAAACAAACAAACGTAACGCAACAAAGCAGTCTAGTATGTCCAAAGATGATTGTCCAGAACCAAAACAACCTTTTCAACGTCCCAAAAAATGCAATTAAATGTGACTGCTAAATGACATGTTCAGAGGTAAGCGTTCAATTGCCAGGGGTAGATTAGTATGAACTTGAGGACCCGCCATATGACGAGCCAAAGCCAGCATCAGAGCCGTAGCCAGACCCGTGATTGGAGGATTCGTAGCCTGGTGAAGCCCAGCTGCAATAACGAAAATCAGCCGGAAAGTCATGGCGAAAGCAGGAAAAGGACTAGCCTTGAAGGCTTGGGTGGCGGAGGTAATCCATTGCCGCCATAGCCAGATCCTCCACCGCCTGAATGATCATTAGAAGAACCTCCATAACCACCCTTGGGACCATTACCGTCGCCCGAATGGTCGTTGGAGCCTCCGTAGCCACCTGAGGGACCATTACCATAACCTGAATTGCCTCCGTTATTTCCTGGCGGTGTATAACCATCACCATCACCACCGAAGTGGTTATCCGAGTTGTGTCCGTCACCAATACCACTACCACCACCATAGTTGTTGCTATTGCCAGTATTGCCGGTGTTCCCTTCATCATAGTTGTTGTTGTCGCTGTTGCTGCCTCCATTGTTGTTGCCATTACCGCCGCTACCATAGTTGTTGTCGTTGTTGCTTCCGCCCCCGTAACTGTTGCTGTTATCGGAGCCGTAGCCACCCCGCGCTACGATGCTGGCCGTAGACCGGCGAAGAGGCCTATATTGTTTCAGCATGCGAGGAACACGTTTGTCGACTACGCGTCCAGAACGATGGAATCTAGATTGAGGATCCAGATTTTCCGGCGTCGCGAGCACGGATGAGATGCAGAGGGTGAGAAGTGCGAAAATGAGCGTGGCTCGGAAGAACGTTGAAAGCTGCATTTGTATGATGACTTGAATAATCACTGAGGACGAGAACTGCTTGTAGAACGAGGAGAGCGCAGGATCAACCTGGTAGTTTGTGGATGCCGGGAGCAGTAATATATAGACCGTCAAGGTTTTAAGATCGTCAAGAGAGAAATAGGGAGAGGACGGGTGGGGAACCGAGGGAGGTGGTTGAAGAGGTTATATTGTCGTGCGTGGCGTAGGTTATTTAACTCCCGACAGTTTAGCGCATTTCGTGGACGGAGCTTCGGGTTTGAATGGTGTCGTACAATCTGCTGTGGATCTCGGAGGCCCCGAACAAGGGGGTGAATTGTGATGTGGAACTCGATTTTATGAAAGTTCGGAAATTTTGATCAAAGCCGTCTTGTTCTCCTGTCCGAGGACAAGAACGCCGGATTTGTGATTTGGAGCACGGGGAAAACATAGACATGTAGGGTTGAGATACCTTGTACTCTTCGTGAGACGCTTCTTTGGTTCTTCCGCCGTTATCACCTGGAACCTTGTTTGCTGGCGATCGCACATACTCGTACACGCGTTAGATGGTCAACTACCATAGGGTAACCGCACCTACCAGGTTTCCTCAGTTTGACCTGTGGCGTCCACATGCTCAGCAGGCCACATCGAATGTGATATGACTACACGCAGATGAAGAGAATGCGGCCTCTATGAACAATGGAGCACCGATCCAGGCTGTCATAAAGAATTGGAGACAGACAAAAAAGAGTAGGAGCTAGAACTTGTTGAGCATCCGAGTAGTCAGGGTAGACGAGATGGCCGCCTTTTCCAGAACAAGGCTCAAAAAGCCCAAGGCTTCCGGGACAATCACAAGGGCTTTTGTTAAAGGTCAGGAAGCAATAGAAGCTTTCACTAGTGTGGGTTATTATTGGATCAGAAAATGGGTTGGCAAGGTTTATTTGTCAAATGCTCTAGGATTAAACATATTCACTGATATTTGACTTGAAGCTCCTGGTGTACGTTCTATGACCTGAAGAGATCCCGGAACTTGTGGCGAGGTCAAACTCATTAGGAGTGTTACTCTTATATGGGGACGAGTAT
>KQ962949.1:373581-386952 GCA_001563735.1 Leucoagaricus sp. SymC.cos
CTCGTCCGGTGGCGGCAAGACCTCCTCCCGCCCCCATGGCTTTTGGTGCTCGGCCGCCTATGCCTGGTTTCCAGGGTCCGTATCAAGGCCAATTTGCAGGTGCACTTGCACAACCTCCGCCACCTCCTGGGTTCACACCGCAGCAGACAGTGGTGCCGCCGCCAATGCAGATGGGCATGGCTCCGCCTATGATGGGAGTGCAAGGCGTCCCACCTCCACCTCCACCTGGGATGCCAGTGTACGGAGGTTTTGCGCCGCCGCCACCTCCACCTGGATTCAGTTCTCCATTCCCTGGACAGTAGTAGATTACCATCAGTTGAATCTTTGGGCCTAGTCGTGATGTAGATTTTACTCAGAATCCAGCTATTTCTTTTTGTAAGCCTAGTAACGTGGACACCTATCGAATTGTGTCAACGACGATCTTGTAGCCAGGTTCTAACGAATCAAGCGACGAGTCGGAGAAGAGGTTGATCGGTCTACACGTGATCGAATTCTGAAATACAGCACTTAAGATCGTCAAGAGAGAAATAGGGAGAGGACGAGTGGTGAACCGAGGGAGGTGGTTGAAGAGGTTATATTGTCGTGCGTGGCGTAAGTTATTTAACTCCCAACAGTTTAGCCCATTTCGTGGACGGAGCTTCGGGTTTGAATGGTGTCGTACAATCCGCTGTGGATCTAGGAGGCCCCGAACAAGGGAGTGAATTGTGATGTGGAACTCGATTTTATGAAGGTTTGGAAATTTTGATCAAAGCCGCCTTGTTCTTCTGTCCGAGGACAAGAACGCCGGATTTGTGATTTGGAGCACGGGGAAAACATAGACACGTAGGGTTGAGATCCCTTGTGCTCTTCGTGAGACGCTTCTTTGGTTCTTCCGCCGTTATCACCTGGAACCTTGCTTGCTGGCGATCGTACATACTCGTACACGCGTTAGATGGTCAACTACCATAGGGTAACCGCACTTGCCAGGTTTCCTCAGTTTGACCTGTGGCGTCCACATGCCCAGCAGGCCACATCGAATGTGATATGACTACACGCAGATGAAGAGAATGCGGCCTCCATGAACAATAGAGCACCGATCCAGGCTGTCATAAAGAATTGGAGACAGACAAAAAAGAGTAGGGGCTAGAACTTGTTGAGCATCCGAGTAGTCAAGGTAGACGAGATGGCCGCCTTTTCTAGAACAAGGCGCAAAAGCCCAAGGCTTCCGGGACAATCACAAGGGCTTTTGTTAAAGGTCAGGAAGCAATAGAAGCTTTCACTAGTGTGGGTTATTATTGGATCAGAAAATGGGTTGGCAAGGTTTATTTGTCAAATGCTCTAGGATTAAACATATTCACTGATATTTGACTTGAAGCTCCTGGTATACGTTCTATGACCTGAAGAGATCCCGGAACTTGTGGCGAGGTCAAACTCATTAGGAGTGTTACTCTTATATGGGGACGAGTATCATTAGTTTCAGGCCGTGATTTATGAATCATTATTTGAGCTTGATCGAGTAGTCCGTCGTTCGAAGGAAACTGGAGGTACATGAGTGCGTGTGTTAGCTCGTGCACTATGTCTACATAGTCTCTAAAAGTGGGCCGGTGCATTTCTGAATTCCATGGGGTTTTGGCGAATTTCTAAGACAGTATTCATCTGTTCGTCGTTGATGCCTGTCCGACAAGATTTAAATCAGGTCTCCTGCGGCTTCGCTCTTCGAGTAGCCTTGTCCGTGGATGATCAATGATCTGCGTTCTGCTCGTTGCTCAACGTATGCACAACCAGCTTGACCTGTGTATTATTTATGGTAGTCATTCTAAGCATGTTTCTTGGCGTTGCGTCTAAAAGCTTAGAGCGCCTAGACGGGTTTGTCGCAGAAGAAGCATATCGAGAAAGGTTAGTTGAGTGGTGTATCATAGAGAATATTGAGCTCCAGCTTATGCACGGTAAAGTCGAGGGATAGAGCACAGGTTAAAAGCCCCGCTTTTTTCTTTACCGCGTACAGTGATACAGAGCTCGGTGTGGTTTTGAAGGAAGCCGGATGATTTTGCGCCGACTGTAAGATGAGACCATAACTGAGGCGCTACGTGTAGGGTAACTATGGTTGAGCCAACGAAAGCTTTTTGAGTTGAATGCTTGTTCTTTCACCAGCCTAGAGCGAAGCATAGTTCGAGACAAAATCAAAGAGCGTCAAGAGATTCTTGAGGGCGCTCAAACACGTGCAAATACACGTCTTGCTCATCGCATTCTTTCTAAGCGCTAAGCTCCCCAACCGTCATGTCGCGTCCTCAAGATGATAGGAACCAAGAGGCTACTGTCTACTTGGTGAGTCATTGTTCTGAAATTTATGTACTAAGCCAGTAATATCGTCTATGCTTCAGGGTAACCTCGACGAGAGGTGTACAGATGCGCTCATTTGGGAACTAATGTTACAAGCAGGGCCTGTCGGTGAGTCTTCAAACGTATTTCTACTCACTAGTCTAACTGAATGTGCCCTTGAAATGCAATAGTCAATGTACACTTGCCAAAGGACCGTATTTCCATGGCTCATCAAGGCTACGGCTTCTGTGAATTCTTGACTGAGGAAGACGCAGAATATGCATGTAAGATCATGAACCAGATTAAACTATGGGGTAAGCCCATTCGAGTTAACAAGGTTCGTTGCAGGTTTTGCATGACTTCTCGCCAAGCAATGGATGTCATTGCCTTTGTGGATTGTTCATTTTACTTTCTATCCTTTTGAGACTGTTGCTAAAATTGTGTCTTGGATCTTTTTCTCTAGGCCTCCTCGGACAAAAAACAGCTTGACGTTGGTGCGAACCTGTTTATCGGAAATCTGGATGAGAATGTGGATGAGAGATTATTGTACGACACATTTAGTGCCTTTGGTATGATGGCCACGACAGCCAAGGTGAGTAATCTTTCGACCTGCCCTTTCTTCAGTAAATAACATGATTCATCTCTATCTTTTCTGGTTAGATTGCTCGGGACGCCTCCACAGGAACATCCAAGGGATATGGCTTCGTCTCATATACCGACTTTGAATCTTCAGATGCCGCTATTGAGTCAATGAACGGACAATTCCTCATGAACAAGGCTATCACAGTGCAGTATGCATTCAAAAAGGATGGTAAAGGTGAACGCCATGGTACAGCAGCCGAGCGACTACTCGCCGCTCAAGCGCGCAAGAACAACGCTCAAGACAGTGGTGCCGCCGCCAATGCAGATGGGCATGGCTCCGCCTATGATGGGAGTGCAAGGCGTCCCACCTCCACCTCCACCTGGGATGCCAGTGTACGGAGGTTTTGCGCCGCCGCCACCTCCACCTGGATTCAGTTCTCCATTCCCTGGACAGTAGTAGATTACCATCAGTTGAATCTTTGGGCCTAGTCGTGATGTAGATTTTACTCAGAATCCAGCTATTTCTTTTTGTAAGCCTAGTAACGTGGACACCTATCGAATTGTGTCAACGACGATCTTGTAGCCAGGTTCTAACGAATCAAGCGACGAGTCGGAGAAGAGGTTGATCGGTCTACACGTGATCGAATTCTGAAATACAGCACGTCCTCTTCATATATATTTCTTGAGTCCTCACCTGCAAGTCTTCCGTCTGACACTATGGTAACAAGAACGCCACTTGACTACTCTAGCTTGGAATCTTCTTCCAAGTAAGCGCTTTCCAACTCTCTATAACTCATTAATCATTCATACGACGTTCCAAAGGCTCAGGTTGCCCCCTCCACCAGGATTCTCCAAGCAATGGGGTGCCTCTGTGGGTCGGATTGGTTGCAAGAACTTAGACATTGACTGAACGAGATTGCAGTCGAAAAGCAAGCCTGATACAGCGCCAACAAAGTCATTAGACTCACTCAAGTCATCAAGAGCATGGGACGTGGCTATTGGGCCAGCGAAGCAGATACCGATGAACCTAATAATGCTCTACATGTCCGGTTCACAGGTGCAGATTTTCAGCATGGGTGTTATTGTGATGCTGCTATGGAGTCCCTTCGTGAATTTCTTCAAGGTCAATAGCAGTGCGTGCATTCCTTGAATAGCCCCTTGTTGGAGTTCATTATTTTCTATGCAGCCTTCGCCCAATACGCGCCGAGTGGCAAGGACGCGAAGGCATTTACCACGTTATTCCTTCAGAAGGTCGTGTTCCTCCTCTGTCATCTCCTGGGCCTGGCTATTGGGCTTTGGAAGTGCCAACAAATGGGCTTGCTACCGACAGGTACCGGAGATTGGCTTGCGTTCGAGGCAAGGGGACCTGTACGTCTCGGCATACCTTTCTATCTTGAGAACTCACTCATATTGATTCTTCGCTTCAAGGCCCCAGAAATGTCATTATTTTCGTAGCTTGTGATTTCCTGTTGTACGTAGTATCTTATTTACTTTGATATTTCTTGTATGTCTGTATCTCAAATGCCCGGGATTTACCATGATCCGGGTGCCTATTACATGGAGCCGCGGTCGATTCGCCATGTCAGAAATAGACTATTTCATTACCTTCTCAGGGTTCAATTCTAGTGGGCGAGAATGCTGTCAAAGACCGCTCAAGACACTCCTTCAACCACGAACCACTATGTCCCCCAAGGCTGGATTCGAGGACGGGGCACCTGTCCTGCTTCCGGTCCACGCTCAGAGACCCACAGGAAGGTCGAAAGCGTCGCGCATCCGTGCTTATCTCCTTCTTCTCTCTACCTGTGCTATACTTTCAACCGTCCTCCCGGCTCCCTGGACGTTCCTTCGCGAGAAAAACCTGCAGCCAGTGACCATCAAGCAAGGTGATCCTGCGTTGGAATGGCAGGACATTGTTTGGCCAATCCGAGAGCAAACACCTTGGGATATCTCAACCGATTACTCGTACCCTCGAATGCTCAACTATGATGTGACCGAGGGGACCTGGCTGCGCCTTGACGTTCACCCGGTCTCCGGCGACATTATTTTCGACATGTTGGGTGATATATACTGTATTCCCGGTCGCAAAGTTGGTTCGGGCAAGACTACTCGGGCGCGCCCAGTTCTTAGAGGCGTTCCGCATGACTCAGACCCCCACTTCTCTCCGAGCGGTGATCGGTTCGTTTTCAGAAGTGACGCTGAACTGGGAGTGGAGAATATCTGGGTTACAGAATGGAAGGGTTGTGACGCTATGGATATTGAGATTCTCGATACCGAGGACAAGGAGCTACAGGCTGCCTTGAGCGTGAAAGAGGAAGAGGAAGCTGCCCTCTACGCGGGCACCCTCGGTGAAAGCGAGACGGGCAGACGCAATCGTTTGATCAGGGAAGGTCGTGCATGGGGTATGCCCTTTCTTTCTAGCGCCCCTTTCAAATACCTAACTCCTCTTTAGCGTACAGGGTCACCAACGAGACATACAGATGGGTTTCTGACGCAAGATTCCATCCTTCTGGATCCTCAGTAATTGCCACAAAGTGGTACACTTCCTCTCGTTCCCTGGGAGCAGGCGAAGGTTGGCAGTATGAGGTCCCATCTCAAGCAAAGCCCATTTCGGTCGGGAGCGGCTCCCGTATTCTTGGTCGTTCCTTGCCACGCGGCTGGACAGTTGATGAATATGGGAATCAGCAAATTGGTCCAGAACAGTTTATCTGGCTCGGCGAGGATGCCATCATCTTTGCAAAGAATGTTAAAGATTCAAATACTTTTGAATATAGCAAGGGTGAGTATATGCATGAAGCCCAGTCCTCTTAGACTAACATATTACACACCTCAGATGTTCATAAGGGCGTATATTCTATCTTCAAGAGAAATTTGACCACCGGTGTCACTGAGACTCTTGTGGACGCTTACCCTGGTGGAGCGAGCCGACCAGAGCTCTCGCGAGATCGTCGTACGCTTGCTTTTGTTCGTCGTGTTCGAGACAAAGAAGCGCTGGTCCTCAAGTAAGATATATATGGCCTTTTTTGACCTTCATACTCTGATTCCGTCGCAGAGATCTCCAGACAGGCACTCTACACTATGTCTGGTTCGGATTGACATACGATTTGACCACTGTATCTGCACCAATGGGCACCTATCCCTCTTTCGCTTTCTCCCCTTTAGACGATGCGGTTATTATTTGGGCTGCCGGTCAGATTTGGCGCGTTCCTCTCAAAGTCAACGACCAAGGCGAAAAGGTTGCCGGTGATGAGGCTCCTTCGCCTATACGGTTCCGTGCACACGTCGCAATGAGGCTCGCCAGAACTCTAGATGGAGAAGTCAACATCCTCCAGCAGGAAATTGCGAAGACACAGCGCGTCTATTCTCTCAAGAACCTTCGCGTGGACGAAACCGGCCAACGAGCAGTGTTCGAGGGTGCTGGTTTAACCTACGTCTTCGATATTGCAACCAAACAGACTCGTCAAGTACCAGTGTCAGATAAAGAAGCTCCTTATTACTCTCCCAGTCTCGTTCCCGGCAAACACGAGCTTGTCATCCATGCTCGTTGGTCAGATGCCGAATTCACTGCATTTGAGCTGGCGAAACTCGACACTGGCACCACGTACGAATTCGAGGGACTCCCATTGGGACGTTACTTCTCCCCCGTCGTCTGCGAATGCTCTGGCTCGTCAAGGCGCTTGGCCTTCGTGAAGACAGGAGACGATATCCTCACAGGTGGCATTGTCGCCACGGCAAACCCGGGCCTCTACATTGCAGACTTTGAGCTACCCTCCACCATTGGCCAGAAGATACCTCTCCGGAACGTCAGATTTATTCCCTCTGACCTTGATCCTGATGATCGTGTCAACATGCGGTTCACTGATGGTGCCAGCAAACTCCTTGTACAGGATTCCCAGACTGCATTCACCATCAACCTGCAGAAGGGACCAAACGAGAATGGAGATTATGAGCACGCTGTGATTGCATCCGGCCGAATGTCTGCGGAGCTAACTGTCTCGCCCACGGGAAAGAACGACATTCCTGACTTTATCTCCTTTGTTGACTTTTTCCATGTATACTTGGTACCTGGGGACGCGGCAGATGAGCAAGGTGTTTGGTCGAAACCGGCAAATGCGACAAAAGGATTGGCAAGACTCAGCTTGGACGGTGGACATGACATCACTTGGAGCAGGGATGGAAAGAAAGTTTTCTGGCTCCTTGGTGCGCATATGACCCTCGAGTAAGGTTTTCATATATGCTGATGTGAATTAGGACCTTTCATCCACTCGTTGGAAGCCTCTAGGCTCCAAGAGTGTGCTTCGGCAGTACAAGAAGATCGCTTGAACTTCGGTATCTCCTGCATCGAAAAGCTGGTCAATTTCCAAGAGGTTAAGATCGAACATTCCACCGATATTGCTCGTCTTAAGCAAGAAGCTGCATCGATTCGAGGAACTCACAAGGAGTGGCTTGGTATCCAAGACAATTCGGACATGTTGATCATTGCTAATGCGACCCTTCTCACGATGGAAACTGACTTCATCGAGAGAGACCTCATCAGGAATGGAATCCTTGCTACCCGTGGTGGTGTCATCATATATGCTGGGTCAGCAAGGAGATACCCTATTCCTAAAGGCGCTCAGGTTATCGACGCTCAAGGAGGTTAGTAGCAGTCAGCCCACGGTCTCATTTTCAGGGACTGATTTCTTCATGAAGGATTTGTTATTCCCGGTTTTATTGATGTTCACGCTCATTGGGATGGTTTTGTTGTCAAATACCCTGCCAAATCATGGGAGCTGGAGACCTTCCTCGCATACGGCGTAACAACTCTGCATAAGTGAGTAGAAATTATGTAGAAATTATGCCAGCCTCTGAACCTTTTTCTGACAAATGCTCTCTAGCCCTAGCGCGGATAATGTTGATGGATTCGTTGAGCGAAGCCGTGTCGAACGCGGCCAAATGATCGGACCTCGCATATATACTGTCGGAGACATCATTTACGGGGCTGGCTCTTACCCCATCCACCAAGATATCACGACGCAAGAAGAGGCTAATTCGGCTCTGTTGCGAATTAAAGCTCAAGGCGGGCCGGCAAGTATTTCATATAAGAATTATAATATTCCCTCCCGGTGAGTTTCGGTGTGGAGACGGCAAGGAATCGATTGCACTAAAGCAATACAGTGCCTCGCGGCAGAGACTTTTGGGAGCGGCTTATAATATGACCATGCTTTGCGTGCCGGAGGGTGGAATGAACTTTGACTGGGATTTAACATATATCGTCGACGGTTCGTGCTTTCACGGTCAGCGACTTTCGAATATTCAGTATCTCCTCTAGGTATGACCACGGTTGAACATGCTATTCCTGTTCCCGTTTTGTATGACGATGTGCAATCTCTCTTCGCCTACAGCGGCACTGGCTCAACTCCTACCCACATCGTCAATTATGGTGGAGCTTGGGGTGAACAATTCGTTTGGGCCAATTATGACGTTCCAAATGATCCGAAGTATGCCTCGCCTATGACAATCCTCACAACAACAACTAACTGGTTTCTAGACTGAGGAGATTCACTAGACATGACATTCTAGAATCCCTTACAGAATCAACTGCTCGTCCACGGTCATGTAAGTTCGTGGCTTCTAGTTCAAGTCTGATTGATTGATACTCGTCTTAAGCTTATGCGCTGTTCAACACCTCGAGGTCCGTGGCACAGATGACCGAGATGGGATTGTTGACCCATATCGGCGCACACGGAGAACATCCCCTTGGGTTGAATTACCATGCCGAGATGTGGTTTGTCAAACAAGGAGGCCTGAGCAACTACGATGTACGTTGGATCCATCCCATTTTGTCTACGGCCTATTAATACTTTGAAACTTTCAGGTCATCCGTGCCGCTACCTCCTCAGGTGCAAAGACGCTCGGAATGTTTGATTCGCTCGGTTCCCTTTCTTCCGGGAAATTGGCAGACTATCTCATCTATCCGCCCGGAGTAGACCTTGTGTACGGCGATATTAGTTTGACGAGAAAACTGGTCCATGTTGCCCGCGGTGGTCGGTTATGGGATGCCTCCACGATGGAGGAAGTTTGGCCGGTCAAGGGCAGGAAGCAACAGATGCCTCCATTCAATGCTGAGTGAAAGCAGGGTATAGGTACTCCAACGAGGAGATCATGGAGTGTATACTCCCAGAACTCACAGACTTTCGCTATCTATGTAGTAGGATTGCAACATCATTGTTATCCTCTCTATCGCGAATGATTGTCTTCCGAAAGTTCTTCTCTGAGAAGCTAGTCAAGCAATTCGACTGGTCAATCTTTGATCTTGTCGAGAATGACACATACTATACTTCTTATTCCATCAGAGAACACGAGCATCGGATCTGGATGCATTCTCTTTCCCACCGGAGTAACTCCACCAACGGAAAGATCAGACAAATTAAGTCGAGAAAGGTCCCACCTCATATATAGCCCCCTGTCTTCGATAAGGACTTTCTCATCTCTCCCACACCTCACTCAACTGGTCCTACGACAAACGAATCTACTGTTCGGCATGCCTTCTCTCGAACTTACAACTAATGTTCGGGTATGTGGAAGTCAGGTTATTTTGTTAGCCAAACCCCTGATCAATACGCTACGCAGGTTCCTGATCCCAAGGCTTTTACACTCAAGCTTTCGGAGGTATGCTCTCTCTCAACGTTCCCTTAAAGGTTGACAATAAAGGTCGTGAAAGCTCGGTGCGAGAGTGCTCGGCAAGCCAGAGGCCTACATTACCGTCCAGTACACCTACAACGACACAATTACTTTCGCGGGTACTCATGATCCTGCCTTCGTCTTGAGAATCGTGGGTCGCCTTTTGAAATCAGTATTTCCCGCTCCATGTTCATGATGCATTTGTTTCAGGTCAGCTTAGGCAACCTTAACCATGAACAGAACGAAAAATATACCAGGGAGCTCTCTCACTTCTTGAAGGAACACTTGGGCCTCCAGAGCAACCGCGGATACATCGTATTCGAAGATCCGGGCAATAGTTTCATGGGGTTTGTGATATACTATCTTTTTTCTCCCTGTCAAGCTGGAAAAGGACTGAAACTTGGATAGGTACGATGGCAAGACATTTGGTACCATTTTCGGCAAACCATCATAAATTAGGACCCTTGACTTGGAATGCACAAACGAAAGTGAATTGTATTATGTTTATATGTAACTAGGCCCTGAAAAGCTGCACTGAATTCAGACAACTTGATTTATTTCTACAAAAGAATGAAGACGATCTTTAGAGAAAGCGTATCTCAACAGAGAAAGAGAGGGAAGAAGAGAAAAAATAGACTAATCTCGCTGATTCATATGACGAGGACTGAACTCCAGGGCGCCTAGCCTCTGCGAACTTCTTTCACTTCTATTCACAGACATATAGCTCTGCGTTCCGGCAAGTCGCTGTGCATCTGAACCATCGTCTCGCCACGGGTCCTCAAATCCTGATATATCCGAGACGGTGGACATGGGACGAGACGAGAAAGTTGAGCTAGGGAGGGATAAGGACTCCATTGACGGGGAAGGAGAAAGAGACACATGGTGCCCCGAACAAGTTATGTCGAGCGTTGGCATAACGAAGGACGAAGAGACGTCTGTGTGATTGTCGTTCCTCAAGACGCCTTCTTCAGCAAGATCGATGACAGAAGAAAGTTCAGACATTCCTTCAGCGTCGTCCTCGACCCTGTATTCTCTTAGAGAGCACCAACCGGTGCCACTTTCGCCGATCACAGCCCTGACCTCTGCTTCTGTCCAACCCGTGAACTCAACCTTCAGCACAGTGCATATGCCGGTACCATCAGCACCCTGACCATAGGCAGAGCACTTGGCGCCCCTGAACCAGACATCAGCGTGTTCCAAGCGCGAGAACAGGCTTGAAACCATAGCGCGGTGGTTTTCATGTGAGGCATGGTATGGGCCGAAAAATGAGAGAGGAGGAAGAAGTGCCGGTGAATCGTTGGGAAGAATTGGTTCTGGGGGTAAGGGTACCCGTGAAGAAGGAGTGGGTGCGAGAGGTACAAATAACACCGTCGTTACAGGAGGAACGACATCGTCAAAGTAATGAGTGATATCTGCCTCTAGATCATCTGCGGGGGTCACAGGGATAGGAGCATCACGAGGTTGAAGGGGCTTTTTTGTTTTCGTGTGAGTGGATGACTTGGCTCTGCGAGATCTAGGTCGTTGAACACGTCCCAGTTTCAAATCGAGGTCCGCTTCATAGAAAACGCGAGCAACAACCGGAACATTTTCGACGAGATTCTGGAAGATCGGACGAGCAGTCGAGAAATTCCTCGCGGTACCCAAGCCAACGTTTGTCGCTACTCGCACACCGGGGGAAGGAGGGCGAGGCAAAAAAGGTCGAGAGCCGGAAGATAATGCTGTACGAGCATGGAAAGAAAGTCCAGATTGGATAGTAGGTCCCGCACCGGCGTGAAGAGAGCGAGAGGATCCAGCACCGGTATTATGGAGGCATGTGGGGACTCGCACACCAGGTGTTGCGAGTCTGTTGAAGATTCGGGTGAAGAAGTTTCTGTAGTGGGTGAAAAGCTTGTTGGGAGGGTTGCGTGGAGGCTTTGGAGGGAATGGACCTAAGAAATGTGAAGCACGGGCAGTTGTGGATGCATGCCTTATTGGCGCCCCGGTTTGGAACCCGTGAGCTGCCGATTGCCCAGGTCCATGGTGCCCACGATGGGAGACGACGTTCGCAGCCTTGCGCGCAGTTGTGCGCGCTACCGCGAAGACCATCCTGGCGGACAAAGCTGTTGACTGCTGTAAAACCACCAGCAACTGAAGACACGGATGTGAGATGAAGGTAGTGGTTAATAACCAAGATGAAGAATAAGCAGCTAGGAGCAATATACTCCACTTCCAAATTCGGAAGCCGACGTCTTGCGTTGTCATGAAGCCGTAGTGGCTGTGCATCGATCAAGATATCTGAGGCGCTTGTCGACCAACTTGTGGTTTTGAATGCCAGAAAACAAACACGCCCAAGGTCAGTCAGAGGAAGAGGAGTTATTGTGTATCTGTCTCCATCGGTGTCTAATATAAATCGGTGGTTAATGCACAATGTGTGGTCCGCTTGACTTGTTTTTCGAGACCACGACACAGTATAATTCATCGTGCATTAAGACAATACACTCCGGAAGCACGAACAATGCACACATTTCATGTCACAACAACATCAATGCACGGCACATGGGGACATACGTGTACTTCGGATCACTGATGCGGGTCAAAAGGTGATTGAATTTCGGCAACCAGGCTTCCTCGTCAGAATATTGGTCTTTTTTATCCGGCTAGTGGCGGTAAAAGAGAAGTCTCTTCATTTTCGATGTATGAGCTTTATCTTGAGGTATGAAATAAAAATCCGACCTGCCTGGCTCAAACAGGCGACCCTCAGATGCCCTCGAGTATCCAATTACAGTCTGATGCTCTTTCCAACTGAGCTAAGGTCGGCTACCTGTCGTGATTACCCAAACGCCAGTGATAGCCAAAGACTAACCGGTTCTCTTCTGCTTACTTGACTACAGTCCTATGGTCAGTTGCTGCAAACAACAGCAAGCTGTAAGTCAGGTATGGATGCGAGTGATGGACAGACAGAATCATAGACTACCCTAGTTTCTCCTACTACTTAGTCGCACCATTTGCTTTCCTCCTGATCTCAGGCTCAAGGGGAAAACGCTGCTCATCGGGCCCGATAGAATATAACCTCAGCCAGACGGACTCAAGGTAGCTCGGAGTCTTCCAGGCGAGTTCATCATTTCGCAGCCACAAACGAATCAGGTGGCGACTTAATGAGAAAATCGGTGAGCGATTTACAGTTTTCCAACGATGCGGAATTACGCACGTATGTTCAGGGCTATCTCTAAAAGTGTCTCGAGCATGAAGCAGGCCCTTGCTATTGATGTATTGAATATCGCCTTTTTTGAAGTTGAGCCCCAAGGAATATTTCTCAGCTGTGTAATGCAAAGCATCCAATGCTTTCGCTTGACCTTCCGTAATGGGTGGAATGTCAGGACTACATCGCTGTTCTCCATATTCTGTGAAGTGACCATGTGAGTATTAGATAACGATATGTGTCCATCCTCGTTGTACAACAATGGCCGCTTGGTATAACCGGGATCACCGCCGAAGCTGGCAAAGTCACGTCTTGTTTTCCGCGAGCTGAACCTACAAAAGATGAAATGCCTTGCAGGAAATATCAATGACGAAAAATTACAGACATTCGAGGAAATTTTACCTAAATAGATGATGGCGATTTCCTCGCGGGTGTATTTTTCCACAGGGATTGTTCATAGAACAAAGAATCCCTAGTCGGAGTAAAGCTCTGCGGCAAGTCCGAGAAGGACAGGGGCGAGCGTCGGCAACGGGAAAGTCTCGCGACTGATGTAACTAAATGTTTTGTTGAGGCCTACCAAACACAAAAATTGTGTCGATCCAAGTGTGATCAGAGGGACGGCGAGCTGACTCTGGAAGTGCTTCAGAGCGTCG
>KQ962949.1:387474-403410 GCA_001563735.1 Leucoagaricus sp. SymC.cos
GCGTCGTCGATTTCTTTAAGTTGGGCATCAGTCAACCTGACAACGCATTGATCTTCATGAGTGAAGCCTTTCCCCTTCCAAACGATAGGACCATCGACCCGGGCAGGAAAGCCTTCGGCTAGAGGCTGCTTGGGAAAATCAGGGTTTTGTGCGAGTTGGCGGGCAGTGCGAGCCCTCCATTTTGCCTCGTCGGGGTGATAGCCAATATCGGGTCGGGCTTCGGCGGAGGTCAGAGCCAGGCCAATAGTCATGATAAGAAAATGATTGGTTGGGATGATGATTCCTCCTGAGTCGTTTAAGGCCATTTTAAAGGTCGTCACTGGGAAAAAGGACTACATTTTCCCTATCCCTTTGTGGTCAGGCGGCCCAATCCTAGTGGAGATGCCAAAGTTTGAATCCAAACCATGCATCAAGAGATCAACATGGACGCTATCAAACTATCGCAGGTGGATTCATTTGGCTTCCAGTTCATACCCGATTTGAGGGACACTTCTTCCCACAGGGCATAAATCTAGCACAGAGATCGATCAAAACCACTCGACCACTGATAGATCAAGGGACTCACTGAGCAAAGTTTCTAGACGAAAACATCCCTGCTTTCCGTGGATTCAGGCGTTGTGAATATGTGATTTATCGTGAGAGCATGGTGTACCTCATACACTTGTAGAAGCACGGAGTTGATTAGGAGTAAGAAGCTTTAGCAGTCGAAGGTACTAGTGGAAATAAGAGTATTATCTGGAACCCGTTATTGGACCGGCATGATGAAACACTGAGGGTCTTTCCAACACGTTGAAAGGACACATCAACCTCTGGCGCAAGTTCATTGGACGCGAGATACCGGCTACGCCGAATGGGTCAAGGAAGAGTGGATTGAGTAGAAAAAGTAGGAGGGCACGTTTGTTAGATGTCCTCTTGCTCCTGTTCTGGCTCTTCAAAAACTAGCACGGCCTTGCTCCCTGCAGTTTTCTTTGGCCGTGATTTCGGCTTCTTAGGTTTAGAGCCTTCATCAGTCACAATCGGTTTGGAACCGTCCTTCTCAGATTGGCCGTCACCAATTCGAATGACGACATAAAGGGTCGACTTTCCCCTAGTCCGGTATGTGATATCCTCGTCTTCGTCGTCAGGAATAATTTCGTCCTGAACCTCTACGGTACCGGTTGAGATTTCAGTATGGATTTCATCCTTTGGGAACGGAAGGATCGAGGGAAGAGCGCATGAAAGTTGCATTAGAAGGGGAATAGCGGCACCAGCCGCATGTAGATGCAAAATCTTGTATCTAAATTGCTAACGCGTTAGATGCGTCTCGAGCTGGAAAGCGGAAGATTCTATACCCGTCATTCATAATCAAATTCTTGCATCTACGCATATATGCACCCAAAGAGGTCTTACGGGTCAAATATATAAAATTCTTCCCTTCCTTGTGCGCAGAACGCGGACCGGTAGCAGATACAGACGCAGCTACGGGAGGAAAGGGTTTGGGTGGCGCCAACTTTCTGATTTTCACGCGTTTTTCGGCTGATTCTGTCTTCTCTTGTGATTTCATCTTTTGTTTCTTCTGTTCGACCATCGCGGACTTTGTCCTGGTCTGTGAGCTCGAGGAACTGCTTGACCCAGCTTGGTTTTTCTCCGAGCACGAGGTGTGACTGGGAGCTGGACTGGCTGGGGCTATCTTGGCTCGCTTTCTTGATTTCTCCTCGGGGGTTTCTAGAGCTACCCGCCTTTTCTTCGAGTTGGTCGACATGACTTTCGAGGACTGTCGGTGAATCAAGGAAAAGGATGGATTGATCATCAATACATAAAGCCAAACAATTATTGATCACTTGTGTTGACTTAGGGGCGGTAAATCATCGACCCCTCAGCCCTACACAAGAGTCTGACTACGGGAGACTATCTCAGCCTACCCATTGTCATCATATTGTGCTGTTTTTCCTGCATCACCTTTAGTGTAGACATCATGTAGGAAATGTGCCAGAGCAGGTTTCGATGAGTCAAAAGCGTGTCAGCCGAGGAGGCATCAGGGTGTTACACAAGTGTAAACAAGAAAATGTTAAAGGCGTGGTCGATCTGATCAGCTCGCCATCTCCCTGACTTCCTGTCCGTCGGCCAGCGGGATAGTCCCTGATTTTTTTCTCCTTCCGTACACCAAAGCTCGCTCTCCTGCCCATCATGAGCTTGCCAGATGTTGCAGAACAAAATATTCAAATGTGGAAGGTTAAAAAGCTCATCAAGAGCTTAGATTCCGCTCGAGGGTAGGCTACGTGTCCCCATGTTCCGAGATCCAACTGGCTCACCTTAGTTCAGTGCAGGAACTTCCATGATTAGCCTCATTATACCGCCCAAGGTTGGTAAAGGCAAAAGCCTGCTTCCGGTGCTTTTTAATCAACAAATCATCCAGGATCAAATATCCCGTGCATCTGCCATGTTGACACAAGAATTTGGAACCGCCTCCAATATCAAATCTCGCGTCAATCGTCTGTCTGTCCTTGCAGCGATTACAAGTACCCAGCAACGGCTCAAGCTTTACAACCGTGTACCTCCGAATGGTCTCGTTTTGTTTGTCGGCACTATCCTCACAGACGAGGGAAAGGAGAAGAAAGTGTCTTTCGACTTTGAACCTCACAAGCCCGTCAATACGTATGTTATATCAGAGTATTCCTCCTCAAATGTGCGCTAATGTGCTTTTGCAGCTCCCTTTACCTCTGTGACAACAAATTCCACACTGAGGCTCTTTCCGAGCTTCTCGAATCCGACCAACGATTTGGTTTCGTTGTCATGGACGGCAATGGCACACTGTTTGGTATTCTTGCAGGAAATACTCGTGAAGTACTCCACAAATTCACCGTCGATCTGCCCAAGAAACACGGACGCGGTGGTCAATCTGCGCTCCGTTTCTCTCGTCTCCGTGATGAAAAACGTCACAATTATGTACGCAAGGTAGCCGAATTAGCTGTCCAACACTTCATTACCAACGACAAAGTCAACGTGACCGGGATCGTCCTAGCTGGTTCTGCCGATTTCAAGACCGAGCTCAGCCAGAGCGACATGCTTGATCAACGTCTCGCAGCCAAAATCATCAAGGTTGTTGATGTTAGTTATGGCGGTGAGAACGGATTCAACCAGGTATGTTGGTTGTGCTCGTAATCTCTAGCTGCATTGGCTGATTTCAACTTTCAGGCCATTGAGCTTGCTTCCGAATCTCTCTCGAATGTCAAGTTCGTTCAGGAGAAGAGGCTCATCCAGAAATATTTTGACGAGATCAGCCAAGATACAGGCAAATACTGCTTCGGTGTTGATGATACACTCAAGGCACTTGAGCTTGGTGCTGTTGAAACCCTGATTGTTTGGGAGAATTTGGACATCACCCGGTATGTCCTCCGGAATGCCGCTGGAGGTATGCGCCTCTGCACTGTGATTGGTTCGTTTCAAGTGTTAATTTATGATTAAGAGGAGATTGTCATCCACGTAAACAAGGAACAGGAGAAGGACCGCGAGAAGTTCGTCGACAAATCAACGGGGATGGAAATGGAACAGATTGTTGAACCACAATCGCTACTCGAATGGTTTGCCGAGAAGTACAAAGAATTTGGCGCGGCCCTCGAATTTGTCACCAACAAATCTCAGGAAGGCGCCCAGTTCGTGAAAGGTTTCGGTGGCATTGGCGGTCTTCTCCGCTACAAAGTTGACTTCACGAACCTCACGTCGGTAGATGATGATGAAGACGAGTTCTTCTCTGACGATGACGACATCTGACGGTTTTGCAGGCTCCTCGGAGCCCCGTCCAACGAGGGCACGACAGGGAGGGTGGAAGGAAGGGGACGTAAAGAATGTGAATTATGCCAGCTAGTGAAACTGAAGCCCGGCCATCTCACTGCCAATCTCGCTTCTGCGAAACAAGGAGAAAGGAATACCTGAGAGAGGTTTTTTACGCTCTTTGCATCTTATTTATCAGTGAGTATACCCTTCAGGCTTGGTTGAGCTGTTTACTCAATACGTTTAAACATAGGATCGAAGTAGCTGGTTCGGCCCTAAAGTGTCTTGAAATGCGTTTCATCGCGATGTATTGTTCTCTTCTCACCACTTGTACCTTATAATTGGATTTGTATCTTGCCGAGCTTGCATAAAACTTGAAATGGAGTGATTACTACTTCACTGAGCGCTTGTTTGCCATGTTTGTCGATGTGATGCGCCTGTGCTGCACTATCATATCACTCCCTCTACGGAGGCATTTGGCGACGCCTTACTCTCTTCCCTAGCCTCACCATGCGCCTGACATTCATTAACTTGACCAACGACTCCATGTCGTTATCTTGTCCCGTCGTTTCCCGTGGATTTTGCAGAAGTTCTCAGTTTCATGACCATGCTGGGGGAGAAATTGGTGACGTCGGTGCTTCCGCCAGTAAAGTCGTGTCGTTAGGGGGTCATTGGGACGGCTATCTATTATTCAGGTGCCTCAAACCTGCTGAATCACAACTTGCCGTTGGGCTTGAGACGTCAAAGGAATGTTTACTCAATCCCGAAGCCCATCTTGTTCGAATATCCTTTACTTCAGGTGCCTCCTGGCAGACGGTGGACGTCCCACAAACATGTCCATGGCGTGTGTACTGTAGTAAGGCGAGTTGTATGTCTTGCAGTAGACCAGGCTGATGATAATACTTCGCACAAAGGTTACAAAGAAACACCACAAAGTTCTAATACTCAAGAAAAGGGAAATGAGCTCATTTTTGGCTGATCTACCAGACAGCTTACCTTTATCAGCGGTTGTCCTACCTGGAACTCATGATACGTGAGCACTCTATGTGTTTTTTCCCTCTCTTCAAGTTCCTGTTGACATTCACCTCTAGGATGGCGTTTTATGGATACCCAGTCTCGCAGTGTCAATCCCCCTCGTGCACACTCTCTACTCAACTCCTGATGGGCGTCCGCGTGATCGATATTCGGCTCTCTATCATCCGCAGCCAGCTCATTGCATATCATGGAATATATCCTCAACGGACGCCATTCTCCACCATACTCACTTCGGTGAATGCATTCCTGACGTCTCCGCAGGGGTGTAGAGAAACGATTGTTATGTCCATCAAACAAGAAGATTTTGCCGTCAACTCATACCTCGCCTTCTCTAGGTTGGTGAAAGAGTGCATGATGGCAAATCCAGGTGGATGGCAAGAGCCTGTTGATGGATCTGGTTCCAAGGGGATGTGGTTCCTCGAGAACAGAGTGCCGAAGCTGGGGGAGGTGCGAGGAAAGGTTGTCTTGTTCAGTCGGTTTGGTGGAAATGGAGAGGGTTGGGAAAGAGCGCTGGAAGGCATGGGAATCCATCCGCTTGTATGGCCTGATAGTTCGAAGGAAGGGTTTGAATGGATGTGTAAGGGGACGCTGGTAAAGACCCATGATTGGTAAGGATTCATGATAGTAAAAATTGAACTCGAGCCACTGACGTAGGAGACAGGTACAACATCCCTTCGTTCCTTTCCATTCCAGAGAAGGTGGCCCTATCAACCAGAATCCTTATACCAAAGGTCCACCCTGACGACAGTAACCTTTCACGGCGTACCCCTCACTATAGCTCCGTGTATACGGCACCGATACCCTACCAGCCACCTCTCGCTATCTCGTTCTTTTCTGCCGCGTCTTTCCCTCTCTCGTTACCTCCTGTCATTGCTCGAGGGTTTGGCTGGCCAAAGATCGGGCTTGGTATCGAGGGGGTCAACTCACGAGTTGGAAGATGGCTTCTAGGAATATTAGGAGGAGACGCTCCTGTGGATCTTAAGGTCAAACAGAGACGGGAGCTGGATCATGAAAAAGACGACAGAATGATATCATTAGAAGCCCCAGAACCGCGTATTCGAGGTTGGGTATTATTGGATTACTTCGATGAACCGAGCGGACTCGTACCCCTACTTGTCGAGTGCAATTTCAGGGGCCGACGCCCCGGGGATGAAGGCTGGCCTCGATAAGTGCGGTTCCAGTGACTCTTACTGATTTATTCGCAATGTAGTTTTACTGATGTTCTTACTGTCTGCCTCAGAAATGAATATCAATGTTGCACCCGTCAGCCCCAGCCACCAACGGAACGTTTTGGAGCGAAAATCCAACGATGAGGTGAGCCCTGACGTGGCCTCCAATTTCGATCCTTCTAGCCTGCTCGATTTCGGTTTCCAATCGAACGTCACTTGTGACGCAAATCCCCTGTTCAACGATCTGTACAGCGGGACAAACACTGACACTGAGACTTTTATATATAAGCAGCCGGACCATGCCTCCTCTGCCACATACTCCATGATGTCTACAATTGCTCAACGTGTAAAGGAAGGTTTCTCTAACCTCACCGATGACCCCAAGGGCCGCGACTTGAGGCGTGATACCGTCGATGTTACCAGCGAATCAGGGCTTACGACTGACCATGGTGTCAAAATCTCCGACACAGACAATTGGTGCGTTCGCTGACCCATTGAGTATTGGTCTCCTTCACTCAACCAGGAATTCCCCAGGTTAAAAGCCTCTGACGGGCAATACACTGGTCCTTCTTTGCTCGAGGATCAAATTGGACGAGAAAAGATTCATCGTTTCGATCATGAGCGTATCCCTGAGCGCGTCGTCCACGCCCGCGGTTCCGGAGCACATGGCACTTTCAAAGTCTTCGATAACCGCGCTTCCAAGTACACTTACGCGCCCGTTCTGACGGATCCATCCAGAGATACGCCTATATTCATCAGGTTCAGTACTGTTCAGGGTGCTCGCGGCAGCGCGGTGAGTATATGCCCCGGTTTCCCGTCTGTATGTGTGCTCATTGCTATAACAGGACACCGTTCGTGATGTCCGTGGCTTTGCCATGAAGTTTTATACACCTGAAGGGAATTGGGACATAGTTGGCAACGACATTCCAGTCTTTTTCATCCAAGACGCGATCAAGTTCCCCGATATTATTCATGCGGTCAAGCCCGAGCCCAAGAATGAAGTGCCACAAGGACAGAGTGCTCATAATAATTTCTGGGATTTCGTCGGGCTCCAGCCTGAGTGTGAGTAGGTCCGGTTTATTCTACTGTTCACCCCGATTGAATGTATCCTAATAGCTGCGCACATGGTCATGTGGGTGATGTCTGACCGTGGTATGTCGGCCTCCAAACTTTTCCCGGCATTGAAATGGGCTAATGATATTTTGAAGGCATACCTCGTTCCTACAGGATGATACAAGGTTTTGGTGTGAATACGTACACCTTGATGAACGCCAAGGGAGAGCGCTTCTTTGTCAAATTTCACATGATCCCAGAGCTGGGCGTCCACAGTCTGGCTTGGGACGAGGCCTTGAAGATTTGCGGTCAGGATCCCGGTAAGGTGTCTCATATATTGTGCACATGTAGCGTCTGATCCAGCACTTCTAGACTTCCACAGGAAGGATCTCAACGAGGCAATTGAGAATGGTTGTTACCCGAAGTGGATTTTTGCTATTCAAGTCATCGAGGAAAAGAACGAGCACAACTTTGACTTCGATATTCTTGATGCCACTAAGGTCTGGCCAGAGGAGTACATCCCGCTTCAGCCCATCGGAGAATTTGTTCTCAACCGGACGGTTGAAGAATTCTTTCCTGAAGTGGAACAAGTGGCCTTTTGCACCAGTCATGTCGTTCCTGGCATTGGATTCAGTGATGATCCACTTCTTCAGGGTCGCAATTTCTCGTATTTCGACACGCAAATAACTCGTTTAGGAATCAACTGGGAGCAGGCTAGTTTATTCAAGTCCTTCGTCCACCTATATTTCTGACTGATTGATGCAGTTCCCAATTAACCGCCCTGTCTGTCCCGTCCTGAACCATCACCGCGGTGGCAAGGCGAATCATCGCATCAACACCAACAACCTTAACTATTACCCTAACAGAAAGGATGCTGGACACCCCGTTCCTCCTTCAGAAGGCGGATATGCGGAGTGAGTACTATTCCCCGTTGCGTTTAAAACAATGGCTCATGACATGAATCAGATTTAAGCAGAAAGTCGAAGGGATCAAGCAACGTGTCCGTGGGGCCAAGTTTCAGGAACATTATGATCACGCACAGCTCTTCTACAATTCTCTAGCCCCACATGAGAAGGCCCATCTTGTTTCCGCGATATCATTTGAGCTTAGTCATTGCGACGATCCCGAGGTTTATCAGACTTACACAAAACTTTTGAACAACATTGATCTAGATCTAGCCAGAGCAGTGGCACAGAACGTTGATGGCGTAGTTCCTGACAAGCCCGGCCGAACCAACCATGGTAAAAAGTCGGCCTCGCTTTCTCAAGAATACTTCCGTCCAAAAACTCCCACTATCGCTTCCCGAAGGATCGCTATCCTCCTCGCTGATGGCTTTAATGAAGTCGAGGTCCAGGCTGTTCGCGCTGCTCTGGCTAAAGAGAAAGCTACTACGTGGATTATTGGCCCCCGCCGCGGGAAGATACAGCCAGCTGTCGATGTTCTTGGTACTGGGGAACCAATCACCGCAGACCATCATTTCGAAGGACAGAGGTCAACACTTTTTGACGCTATTTTCGTGCCATCCGGGGGCACACACGCGAAGTCTCTGATAAAGAATGGCCGCGCTGTTCATTGGGTCAAAGAAGCGTTTGGACATTGCAAAGCAATTGGTGCAATCGGCGACGGTACGTCTTCACCCGATTTTTTTGAGGGCTGGGACTGATAATTTTGCAGGTGCTTTGTTCGTGAAACATGCTATTGGCGTTTCACAGGTTGATTTCGACTGCGACAGTGACAACGTGGTCAGCTCCTATGGCGTGGTAACCACGGGCAAATACACCGCCAGTACAGCGGTGATCGAAATCGCTACCATTGGACCCAACTCTAAGGGTTTTGCTTCTAAGCTGGCCTACGAAATCAGCCAGCACAGGTGCTGGCAGCGAGAGTTAGATGGCTTAACTCAGCAGGTAGCGTATTGATTGTAATTTTTGTCTACTTCTTTAGTAAAATTTTGCAAATCTTGATGATGTCATGTACTTTACCGCTGACAAAATGGACATTGTTCGTTTGAATGCTCGGATCATCGTTTCATCTCAAAACTTCTATGACTCTGTGAGGTGCTGAACTCAGCAAGCCTATGAAGGTATGATCGGTGCTAAGTAGTTGACCTTCATGCATTTCGCCAGCATCATTTACATTCATCGCCTGATGCCCTTTCTATATACAATGAAGGCTCGTGCGTCCCTCAAGGCTTTTAGGTCCGCGCGTTATGGCCAGACTAGTCACCACATCTGCGGGGCCGGTTGACTATTATTGGCCAACGCGACTGGAAGAGTACGTGATGGATCTCGGGCTTTCTCTATTCGAATCCACCCCCGCAACCCCCCATTCTCAAGGTCAAGGCTCAGGCTCAGTCATGCTCAGGTTCCAGGATCATCTCACATTCTCCAGGCTTCTTCTCCGAGTATGCGATCACATAACCTACGTAAGTGTGACCCAACCGCCTTCTGTGAATTAGATCGCTCAGTTACATTAGTGTGATTAAACGGTGTCCCAGGTCTCGCAATACTGAATTGGCAGCTGTAGACAAGGTCGGCTTTCGCTGAGGGCATTTCGCTTTTTGCAGATTTCAGTCACACGACCATTGAGATGTCATGATCTTTCGGATAAGATTAAGCCCTCGAACCTTTATGGTAAGTATGTTGCATAGCCTGGCGCTCTCGAAATCTCTTGACTACTTGTAGGAACTGACAACAGCTATTTCAATTCCAGCCTCAACTCCATCCGCAATAAATCGCGCACTTCCGTTGATGAGTCGCTCCCATTCATAAAAGAGTGCGAACATCCCACACCATAAGAGCAAGGCACGTTTTGACTTCTCAAGTTTTTATCTGACTTGAGAGGTCCCTGGAGGGATAGAAACACAGAGATTTGATCCACCGACTGTCAGGCCGATTCGCTTTTTGTCATTTTGACACAATTTTGACACTGAAACACGACAAGCTAAGTGGTATTTCCGTTCGCTGTGTCATTACGAGCTTCTGATTGTGCGTGGCCAGGTAAGGTGACTTCATTGAATCGCATTCGGGGACCAAGTGCTCGCTAGCTACCCTTAAAATATCTTTTAATCACAAGCCCCTAGCTCCACAGATGGCCTCGACTTCACTCATTGTAGTTGAAGAATGTGCCAAGCCCATCTCTTATCACCAGTCCCTAGTCGCAGTTCTGTCAATGATCATCAAAAACTTATCGGACACGGAGGAACACTCGCTCTTTGTGGCCTAACACTCACATCCAACAAGCTACATGACCAACAACTTGCCAAATGAGCCTTTCAGTGCGATAGCCGTCTTGGACGTGATCTCTGACAGCTTAGTCTTGGCCTATTCTGTGCCTCGAGAGAAGCCTTCATTTGCATGAACTATTGCTCAGCAGCTGTCTAGTGAGTCACCAACTCCAGATTTATCGCAGCTTCTCTCTTGGCGCTTCCATGAATTTGATTGAAATCACCACTTCTAGCTGCTGGAGGCAATTTGAGCGTAAACTGCCATATTCAAGGTAAAACCTCCAAACAAAAGTCTGTGTGAATCGTCACAAGCCCAAAAAAAGGTCGTTAATGACCATTAATCTTCCGATATTCGCTGATGATCTTCACGATACACGGGTATCGACGTTCAGTCTCGCTCGCCCTTGGTGCCGCATTATTCTGCAGCGAGAGTCCTCCTGTTACAGAGCCACTGCCGAATGATTGATCACTCATTCCTGAAGGTTTTCTCCATATTTTATTAGTCGCACGTCTGCTATCCCTTTGGTAGGTATTCTGATAGGGACGAGTGTCTATAGAGCTGTCCGAAAGAGTTCAAACAGACAGAAGCTATAGTTAGGCCAATCTTATCTATCGTCCCCTCTCAAGATGATACAAGCCATCTTCCCAGAACCGCCAGTAGCACCATCAATCCATGCTTTTCACCATCACCGTTTTCCTTTCATCTCAAGGTGTCTCCCTGCTTTTATGATTCCAAACCCTTGTTACAAGGGTTGATCCACATGTGCAAAACGTCACTCTGAGGAATCAGCGGTGTCAAGTCAACGATCCCGCGCCCAGGTACCAATTGAAGCGCACGTCCTGGTAACATCCTTCTTCACTACCCTTCAATCAAGTGAAGGCTGGACAGCCGATTATAATCACAGGAGTTCATACCCCGCATGATTTTGGCACGAGTGATGCATCCTATGTACCCGCTTGCTTCTAATTGCAAAGTCAGTCATATTCAAGTTGCCCCTTTACCCCCGGCAGTGGTCACTCTGTTACTATTAATGCATTACGCAGCGGGTGACAAATAACATATACTGTACTCTCCGAGTCCTCGGAGATGTATCCAAATGCTCGGAGTCCACATATCCATAAACAAACCCGTTTCACAAGATCGATCAACAAGAAGGTAGCCCTTCGCTCGTTTCGTTGTCCCACCTTTCCGAGTCGTAGGCAGTCCGCCCGGCACGGCCACAGAGATTCATGGCCGGCTTGGCATTGCCTTTTCATAAGAGGTTCCCTTACACCGGAAAGATCAGGGTATGTCGTAAACTTCCTTCGGCCGCGCTACTGTAACATCGGTACACATGTAACTTATCTTCACATTCACCATGAAGTTACCATCGCGATCAGCACACAAAATAAACATGACTTTCAACCGAGGAAAACGTAAAGAGTCCAAAAGGCGGAGAAAGACATTATCTGCATGCAGGACCGAATGGTGGAGGGTAATAAATTAGCTTTCGGGGGAGGCCTTGTGAACATGGAGATAAATAATGAGAGATCCGGTCTACATGCCTGAACATGTTAATCTGGGATTGATTCTGTTTGGAGCCTGGCGGAAGGCCTCGTGATCTGCTGGGTCGAGGTTTGTTCCTCTGTCAGTCCTATCTCCTAAGAGAGCGGGCAAAAGTTTGTCTGAACAACCCCAAGGCTCTCGGTGCCAGAAGGGTCAAGTAGGGGGTTTGTGTCATAAGTTACGGCAATCCCGAGCGCACATCCCCTCTAGAAACTCTGAAAATCAGCTGTGGCGTATAGTGGTCTTACTAGAAAGTGAAATCGACTAGGTGATGTTGTTCATCAGTGCAATGTGCCCTTAACAACATCTGACTCTGTGGCTGCGTACACGCCCTCAAAAGTTTGGTGAAAGACCCGCTCTTTCTCCTGGGGTTGCGAGAGGGTTAACGGTCTTAGACTTTTGCGCAATGCCGTCTTCAATCTCCATTCATTCACATGGGTGCTCTGTGAACCCTCGCTCCGACCCCCAAAGCCGGCCTGGGATGGGGAGAGAGGAGCAACACTTGGCGACCTATGAGGCAGCTCCGGTTCCATCAAACTGGATGAAGGACTTCTGTTGTGACGACATGAAAGCGGAGATCAGAACACACACGCTCTGTCAAATAGCCAAGTCGGCGTCTGTATCGACTTTAGAGTTCCATTGGTGGGGAAACTTGCGTAATATGATATGCATATGTTTGTTCTTATGTCTGCTCAAGGGAAGAGAAGGGAAGCGAACGTTCGTGCATCAGCAAACACTTGTAGGTATTTATAAACGGTCGTCGGATTTTTCTTCACCACACATGCACACACGTTCTCTCGGAGTGTATACATATCGTCTACATAGACGATCAATGCGCGGCTTCTGGGGGGAGAATGCACATGGGTCTTGTTGATGTGTTTTCTACATCGGGGAAAAATACCGGAGATATCCCTGCGCAAGGTTGCGTACTTGCTCATGTCAGAAGATATTATAGGACATTATTCGGGAATAAAGCGTACTGTACTCACGATCACGACGTGTATACTCATCGGGACCTATTCCTGCATGACGCTCCCCACGCAGATCGTCGAAGTTGGTTACCATACAGCACACGCGGTCGGGAAGTACGCCAGAGCAACTCAAAACTCAATTCTATAGTTTACCTACAGGTTCTTCCTTGTACCTCCCACAGTCATACCACAAACTCTTCTTCTTCAGTAGCCATCTTTGATCCCACATCACGATCACTAACAATGCTTGTCAAGGCATTCAATCACTAGAATCATCCGATTTTCGCACAAACGCTGTTTCTCATTTCCTGGCGCAATAATATAGCCACTCATAGATTTCTCCGTATTGGCTTCTGATAAGTAAATCATGCTCCGGAGCAGGCGACAGCAGGTCAAAAAATATGACATGTATATTGATACACGTACGCTTTACTTGATCTCTAGAATACGCTTGAGTCTTGATGCCTCTTCGCCAAACACGTTCTAACCTATTGAACAGTATTTCCTCCATCTGCATTTCTGTAGCGCTACAACAACAACGGACCTGAATCACAAAGAGAGTGGAAATATGCTATCTGTGCGCTTAACGGAGAGTGACCAGTTCTATAAACGGTGCCAAGTAAAAGTAAGATCAGTATCATGCATTGGCCGAGACAAGCGCAGGGAAAGGGACAGAGGGGCAAGGGGAAAGAAGTGGTGCTTATCAAACCGTGAGGTGATTAGTGGGTACGAGATGAGGGACATCTCGAAGCACCACGGGAAGCGGGCCGGACAATTGACCGGGCACAGCTAAGAGTGGATCGGAGAGGGAAATGTGGTGCGAACATGAGGAAAAAAACTTCAAAAGGCCCAGCGCACCTTCAGCAGATGTAGGATGAATAGCAACTGTATCATCCAGATCTTTCTTTCGAGCTAGATGTATTAATACACGTCAGGCACTCCAAGAATTTGTAACATGAGGGATAAACTCACCGCCCATCTTCACAGCAACTGAGAAACCTTGCATGGCCTCGTCGCTGCCTTGCCCAATGAGGTGCACACCAACGACACGCTCTTCAGGGCCGACGACGATAAGCTTATACATTGTAGGTTCCTTATGTTCCTCTTCAATCATTGAGAAATAAAGCGACTTGAACGAGGTCTTGTCTGTTGTACGGGTATAGTGAATCACAGATTAGTCGATTAAGCGTTCAACAAGCGAGCAAGCATCAAACCACATACAAATCTTGACAGCATCACCATACTTCTCTCGAGCTTGGGGTTCCGTCAGGCCAACTGTTCCGATTGGAGGATGCCTTCGTGATGGGAACAGATGTTGTGAAGTCAGTCAAGGGGGGTTTTTGAGAGATGTTTTCGAAAGTGAAACGTACGAGAACACCACACTCGGGACATTATCATAACTTAATCTATCATCCTTGAGTTCTGGCGGTCCGAACAAGCGATTGGAAAGTCGCCTTCCAGCGGCAATGGCCACAGGCGTCAAGAGCCACTTGCCCCCGACATCACCAATAGCATAGATGCCCTTGACGCTCGAATTCTGATAGTCGTCGACGATGATGTCACCCTTTCCGTCAAGCTTGACGCCAAGCTCCTCGAGACCCATGCCTTGGGTGTTAGCCTTGCGACCGATGGCCCACAGGACAACGTCAACATCGATGGCTTCACCCTTGTCGGTATGAACGGTCAAGGTCTTGCCGCGTTCTCCCTCGATCTTGGTCACGTTACTCTTCTTATGAATGTTTATACCAGTCTTCTCCATCCAGGGCGTGAGGACCTCCTGTAATGATGGATCGAACGTCCTCAGTACAGTGTCTCCACGTATAATCGTATGGGTTTCTGAGCCGAGGGTGTGGAAGATACCTGACAGTTCGACGGCAATGTAGCCGGCGCCAATGACTGCGACGCGTTTCGGCTGTTCCGTCAGATCGAAAAATCCATCCGAGTTGATGCCCAAGGAGGCCCCCGGAATTTTGTCGTCCGAGGGAACAATGGGCTCTCCACCAACAGCAACCGTAATATGGTCCGCCTTTAGCGTGTATGTTTGACCATCGGGACGCTTGACTTCGACAGCGTTTGGCGAAGTGAGCCGACCGAAGCCTTGGTGGAATTCGACACCCTCTCGGTCAAAGTTATTGGCGTAGATGTTGTTGAGACGCCGGATATAGGCATCGCGCTGAGGCTTGAAAGCGGCCCAGTCGAATTTGGGCTTGTCGATTCCGGTAAATTTGTACCCTGGGGCGTGATGGGATATTCTATCCTGCAGGTCCGCGGCGTGCCACATAATCTAGCCGACGGTTATGCATAGGAAGGAAAGATGAGAGAAGCAGGCAGTGTCCGATCGAATTCGAGGGAGAATCGAACAGAAACGTGATTTGTGACGGATCAAGTCAGCAGGGGCGAAAGGAACCAAGGATGAGGTTGTGGGCTTACTTTCTTTGGAACACAGCCTACATACATGGATCAGTCACTTGTACATTTTCAAGGGCGAACGAGCGATACATACCGACGTTGACGCATGTTCCTCCGAGGTATGGAGTCGCCTCCACGACTGCAACTTTTTTACCATACATCGCCGCCCGTCGCTTAAAGGAAATCAAGATCACAAGGTTAGTAGTCTATTCCTCCACCACAGGCACGGAATGATGTAGAAGAACGCATCATGACATGTTCCAAAGACAGATAAAAGGCGACGACGCTTAACCTTGAACCGATAACCCAAAAAGAAGGGAGAAAGGAGGAGACAACATACCGAGGTGCCAGAACCACCGCTACCACCGCCAATCACGACATAGTCGTACTTTCCAGTTGTAGGTTTGTCAAAAATAGGTGGCATGTTTTTGGCTGCTTGTTGCGAGAATTGCTTTGATTGCGGATTTGTGGAGGTTGTACTAAGAGTTCTGGAAATCTAACCCAAAACGAGGAGTATATCAGCATCAGACCAAGAGTTCGTTCTGGAGTGGTTTCGCCAATCAGGCAATACTCGATGCGATGGTCCTCGGCGCGTCGTCGCGCTCCGAGGACAACAAGCACGACGCGGTAACTTCCGCCAAACAAAGAGCGAGAAATACGGTGCCGCGCACGCTCAGATGGAAGATATCAGATGTCCAAGGCTCACCTGGGTAAGTCGCTGAGTTGCGGTGATATGAGACGGGTGTATCTTGGAGATCCCGGACAAAGACCTTGTCG
>KQ962949.1:404478-416167 GCA_001563735.1 Leucoagaricus sp. SymC.cos
ATACGCTTGAGTCTTGATGCCTCTTCGCCGAACACGTTCTAACCCATTGAACAGTATTTCCTCTATCTGCATTTCTGTAGCGCTACAACAACAACGGACCTGAATCACAAAGAAAGTGGAAACATGCCATTTATGCGCTTAACGAAGAGTGACCAGTTCTATAAACGGTGCCAAGTAAAAGTAAGATCAGTATCATGCATTGGCCGAGACAAGCGCAGGGAAAGGGACAGAGGGGCAAGGGGAAAGAAGTGGTGCTTATCAAACCGTGAGGTGATTAGTGGGTACGAGATGAGGGGCATCTCGAAGCACCACGGGAAGCGGGGCCGGACAATTGACCGGGCACAGCTAAGAGTGGATCGGAGAGGGACATGTGGTGCGAACATGAGGAAAAAAACTTCAAAAAGCCCAGCGCACCTTCAGCAGATGTAGGGTGAATAGCAACTGTATCATCCAGATCTTTCTTTCGAGCTAGATGTATTAATACACGTCAGGCACTCCAAGAATTTGTAACATGAGGGATAAACTCACCGCCCATCTTCACAGCAACTGAGAAACCTTGCATGGCCTCGTCGCTGCCTTGCCCAATGAGGTGCACACCAACGACACGCTCTTCAGGGCCGACGACGATAAGCTTATACATTGTAGGTTCCTTATGTTCCTCTTCAATCATTGAGAAATAAAGCGACTTGAACGAGGTCTTGTCTGTTGTACGGGTATAGTGAATCACAGATTAGTCGATTAAGCGTTCAACAAGCGAGCAAGCATCAAACCACATACAAATCTTGACAGCATCACCATACTTCTCTCGAGCTTGGGGTTCCGTCAGGCCAACTGTTCCGATTGGAGGATGCCTTCGTGATGGGAACAGATGTTGTGAAGTCAGTCAAGGGGGGTTTTTGAGAGATGTTTTCGAAAGTGAAACGTACGAGAACACCACACTCGGGACATTATCATAACTTAATCTATCATCCTTGAGTTCTGGCGGTCCGAACAAGCGATTGGAAAGTCGCCTTCCAGCGGCAATGGCCACAGGCGTCAAGAGCCACTTGCCCCCGACATCACCAATAGCATAGATGCCTTTGACGCTTGAATTCTGATAGTCGTCGACGATGATGTCACCCTTTCCGTCAAGCTTGACGCCAAGCTCCTCGAGACCCATGCCTTGGGTGTTAGCCTTGCGACCGATGGCCCACAGGACAACGTCAACATCGATGGCTTCACCCTTGTCGGTATGAACGGTCAAGGTCTTGCCGCGTTCTCCCTCGATCTTGGTCACGTTACTCTTCTTATGAATGTTTATACCAGTCTTCTCCATCCAGGGCGTGAGGACCTCCTGCAGTGATGGATCGAACGTCCTCAGTACAGTGTCTCCACGTATAATCGTATGGGTTTCTGAGCCGAGGGTGTGGAAGATACCTGACAGTTCGACGGCAATGTAGCCGGCGCCAATGACTGCGACGCGTTTCGGCTGTTCCGTCAGATCGAAAAATCCATCCGAGTTGATGCCCAAGGAGGCCCCCGGAATTTTGTCGTCCGAGGGAACAATGGGCTCTCCACCAACAGCAACCGTAATATGGTCCGCCTTTAGCGTGTATGTTTGACCATCGGGACGCTTGACTTCGACAGCGTTTGGCGAAGTGAGCCGACCGAAGCCTTGGTGGAATTCGACACCCTCTCGGTCAAAGTTATTGGCGTAGATGTTGTTGAGACGCCGGATATAGGCATCGCGCTGAGGCTTGAAAGCGGCCCAGTCGAATTTGGGCTTGTCGATTCCGGTAAACTTGTACCCTGGGGCGTGATGGGATATTCTGTCCTGCAGGTCCGCGGCGTGCCACATAATCTAGCCGACGGTTATGCATAGGAAGGAAAGATGAGAGAAGCAGGCAGTGTCCGATCGAATTCGAGGGAGAATCGAACAGAAACGTGATTTGTGACGGATCAAGTCAGCAGGGGCGAAAGGAACCAAGGATGAGGTTGTGGGCTTACTTTCTTTGGAACACAGCCTACATACATGGATCAGTCACTTGTACATTTTCAAGGGCGAACGAGCGATACATACCGACGTTGACGCATGTTCCTCCGAGGTATGGAGTCGCCTCCACGACTGCAACTTTTTTACCATACATCGCCGCCCGTCGCTTAAAGGAAATCAAGATCACAAGGTTAGTAGTCTATTCCTCCACCACAGGCACGGAATGATGTAGAAGAACGCATCATGACATGTTCCAAAGAAAGGTAAAAGGCAGCGACGCTTAATCTTGAACCGATAACCCAAAAAGAAGGGAGAAAGGAGGAGACAACATACCGAGGTGCCAGAACCACCGCTACCACCGCCAATCACGACATAGTCGTACTTTCCAGTTGTAGGTTTGTCAAAAATAGGTGGCATGTTTTTGGCTGCTTGTTGCGAGAATTGCTTTGATTGCGGATTTGTGGAGGTTGTACTAAGAGTTCTGGAAATCTAACCCAAAACGAGGAGTATATCAGCATCAGACTAAGAGTTCGTTCTGGAGTGGTTTCGCCAATCAGGCAATACTCGATGCGATGGTCCTCGGCGCGTCGTCGCGCTCCGAGGACAACAAGCACGACGCGGTAACTTTCGCCAAACGAAGAGCGAGAAATACGGTGCCGCGCACGCTCAGATGGAAGATATCAGATGTCCAAGGCTCACCTGGGTAAGTCGCTGAGTTGCGGTGATATGAGACGGGTGTATCTTGGAGATCCCGGACAAAGACCTTGTCGAGTGACGAAGAGTCAAGAGGAGAGAAAGGGGAGGGCGAAAAGAGTTAAACAACGCCAGGATGGATAAATCGAGAAAGTGGGGGGAGATGACGTCTTTTTATAATTTCCTTTCCGGTCCTCTGTCAGCGACTTTTGTCTCTACGCGCGTGAGCGGTTTGTCAGGCTCCTTGTTTCCGTGTGGGCCCGCTGACTGTACACCAACACCACCCAAACTGCGTTTTCGCTAGAAGCAACTCTGTCGTATCAATTTCTTGATAAGACACGCGGTCTCTTGCGCCTCGGTTGTACTGTAAAGATGATGCAACAAGTCCGCCATTCACCGTCACGATTTCGGGAATTCAAGTTGTGGGCCCTCACGTGACATCAATACGGCCCGTGGTGGGATGTGTCGTGGATTGCCCAACTCTAATTATTGCTCAGATCATGATCATCGCTGGTATTGCCACCAGCTTTCCTGATCTTCTATTTCTTCATACACAATGCAAACACGACACAACCCGTCAGCAACACTTCCCCGTGTAACGACTAAGTATAATCGCTCCTCCCCAGGACAAAGCTTCTTCAGACTAGTAGTGGCTCTACGTGGATCGAACCCGCATCGCTCCCTGACTTCTCAATTCTCCGTCCCAGGCAATTCCGTTGACGGTACTTCTCGACATCTCCCCCCCTTTTTTTCCCAGATCCCCATTTGAATCTAAGCTATCACAATTACAATGGTATGTTGACGTTGTCCTTCTATGACACATCGTTTATCGTTTATCTATCGTAGTGTCAACAACCCCATACAGATTACACACTTTCCCACAAGGACCCCCCTTCACAGATCACAGATCCATGCTTGTGACAGTATACACACGCAATCGCTACCTTATTACCGGTATCAGCCACCATCGGGCAGAGTTGCCATATCGGACATTCTTGCCCAGTTTCGTGGTATAAGCTCTACGGAACCTCTGGGAAGCCCCATTGAGACCGGGTGTAAAGCTGCTATTGTATTCTGGACATTGTACTTTGACTCATTGTCGCTTCACTACCACCCGAGCAATGCTTCTGCCTCATTTCCTAGCTTAACCGGTTTTCGTCTCCCTACGCAGCAAGCCAACCTGCGACACTCACACATTCTTTCGGCAAAGATGAAAACACAACTCTCCCAGCCGTCTTTCATATGAAATCCCAGGTCTGCATCGCCCATCATTTTCAGCTTCTTCGTAAACACCATTTATCATCATTCAACTTGATGCTGCGACTCCAGCATCCAGGCACTCGCCGCTAAACTGAATGGGCGCGCGATACTGCGAAATGAACATTGTCTACGCATAAACCCCTGTTCCCCAGACACCACAGCACACGTCCATCTATGAATCTAAGTCTTGGCAATACCCTACGGTCGGGAACTGCCGCAGTCCATCTCCTGCCTGTGCAAACTGAGAAGATTAATGACCGCTGGAACTCTGACGACTCTTGCGACTCTTGACACCCCTACGTAGCTATGCATGTCCATATGCAAAGTTTGGGTGATTTTTTGCTCCTTGGGCGCTCCTTTCTCTCTAGGGCTGTATTTATGCGAACTGCGATACATACACAAATTCCAAGTCTCCCTACATACATCGCCATAGTTACTCACAAATGGCCTCGAACATTACATTTCAATCTTTACTACTACCGCTGACACCACCGCTTACTTTATCCATCCCAAAGACAAACGTGACAATCAGACACGAACCTGTCCAGTACAGCATCATTTCATTGAACCAAACTCAGGTCGACACCACCACAAACCCTCAACCACGATCCCGCCAACCGCCCAATTGCTTCGCAAAGTCGTATGCCAAGCCATCGAAAAAAGGTACAGCTGTATATGTAGAATGATATCTGCAATTCTCGACATCAACTAAAAGACAGCCAAGACATTTGGTGGCTCAGGCACCGACGAACTGATGAGCATATGAACTCGAACATCAGCGCAAAGAATATAGTATGTTCTAGCCCCTCGTAACTGCTTGGCACATACATCCCTTTCTCGCTTTGATATGTCTGATGCGCTAAGCGGAGGCACCCAACTCTTCATCGTCATCACTTTAATGAGCACCTACGTATGTAGTTCGAGGATCACGGAGAAGGAAGCACACCCAACATTCAACTCTCTTCTCTTAAAGGTGACGGGAGGAATCATTCACGCGTTAAACTGCTCCGCTCCAGACTTTCAACGTCATTTGATGCCAGTCACCTTCTCCCCGATTCTCTCGGCCAAAGCGCATGTGCTGCTCCGCTCTACTCAACGACCCCCTTCTCGACGGTTGATCTGGGGCACTCCTCAGGAGGAGCTTATTGAAGAACTTCTGGTTCAACCATTTAACCGACTTTTACTCGGTGGACACTGCTTCTAGAGAATCTATACACATAGCCGAAGCTGAGAACTCTAAGTAGACTGACAAATTGCTTCATCTCTTTGTTTCGCCTACTATGTATGTATATCCTCGGAGACCCCTATTAGAATGATTTTTTCATGTACAAAGAGCCACAGTCGGCCTTGGTCATCGAAACCCAACTGATGTGGCAATTGGCTACGGAACTTCGGGTACAAAAAGCCTTTTCTCGCACAACCACGTTTCTTTCATCACCATCCACACCAACGTTATACCGATTATCGCCAGGGCGGGAGTCGAGGACCCCAACACCGCCGTTTACTATAATAGTCTGGTGTGCCCACCTCACCTCTTTTTAAAGAGTCTACTTAATTAATTCGAAGCATACTATTCAATGGTGGACGTGAATGCCGGAACTCGTCATCGTCAAAAAGCTCCTAGCTTATTTCAACCCTTTTCTACAAAAATAAAGCGAGCAAGTACTAAAGCAATTGAGCGTCGGTCAAGCTTCAAGCTTCGAAGGGCTAGGGCTAGTACTTGAGTCTAGCCTATAGAGTGATCCACACCAGGTGAGTGCTGGAAGTGTTATTATAATTATTTTTAGTTTCTATACTTTGTACAAGCTACTATATCATCATCGACCCGCTCGAGGCACGCTAAACTCGAGTCTAGCCTCCCTTGCTTGTGAAAGCCCGCAATCGGAACATCCTTGAAACGCACTAAAGTCTGCATCGTAGGTTCAAGGATTAATATCAAGGGAATTTGAAGGCGAGTGCAGGTGGAAGTAAACAGTACTCCAAAATGCCTATTATACATTTATGGTTCACGGAGTTATTAGCCCGTTACCGCGCTCATTCAGTGTTCACACTGCAACACTGACGGCGATGTGGTTCCGATATCAAAAAGGATCGACTGTATAAAAGTCAAACGACTAACTACTTAATAACGTGAGACTGAATGTGTATGAGAGATGAGAGAAATGCTAGGAGCTGGGGGTAGGGAGACACACATGAGAGGCCAGACAAAAAACACAACAATTTGGAAACAACAAAGCAAGAAGCAATAAAATAAAAGAGATAAAATCGGTGAGAGAGACTATAGAGTTGAGCTAAATAAGTAGATACACTGTACGAGACTATAGAGAGAGAGATGTGGTGGTAGATGAAAATGGTGACGTATAGAGAATGTCAGTGAAAACAAAACGAAATTGGGATGCAAGTGATAATGAAGGGGAAAAATGCATATATACGGAGATCCTAGGCTTTCCAAGGTCGGGGGAGACGCGAGGAGTAAATTCCAAATCCAACAAAGAGAGAGTGTGTGGAAAGATATCACAAGAGAGTCATGCCGAAACGAAATCTAAGTTGCTTTTCAAACCTCCTCGGAGACTCGCCTAACCGCGGTGAGGGCTTCGCTAAGCGAAGCTCGCGAACATGCAAGCTAATGCGAGTCGGAGTGCGAGTCGGAAGTGTTCAAAGTTGGAATGACGACACTTGCGACGTTCTTTTAATGATGTCTTGAAATCTTCTCGACACCAGCTCCACGCGCAGTCTTCCTACTTTCTTCCAACCTCTTCTCTTCCTCGTCACTGTCTTCTTCCTCGTCACTCTCATCTTCCTCGTCCTCTCTCTCGGCATCACTTTCACTCTCGCTCTCGCTCGTCGCGCTCGGACTATCGCTCTGTTGACGTTGATGCGACGAGATCGCAGACTCTTTGCGAGGAGAAGCGGGCAAAGAAGCAAGATCGGCAACCATCGTCTGATGGATATCTTTTGAGCCAGCTCGTGAATGACGATGATGGTAGTGTGCGGGAGCGGGTATGTTGACTGCTCGAGTCACATGTTCTTCTTCTGCTGAATTCGCTACAGCAGTTGCAGGAGTGGCAGTGGTGGAGAGAGGTGCGCAACAAGGCATAGGCGTGAGAAGTGAGGATGGTGATGGGAGAGGAAGGCAGAGTGATGGTATTGGCGGTGGGGATAATGTTGCCGATGACACATTGGAAGGGGTAATGGTGGTTGTTGACGAAGCAGAGACAGTTCTTGCTGAATTGGCTGTTCCTGGTCGACTTGGAATGGCCGAGCTGGCTGTTCCCGGCCGGCTTGTATGCTGCGGTGACAGCAGTGTAGTTGTTGGAAGTGGCGTCTCTGTGTCCGCACTTTCAGCCTTTTCAAGGGCCTCTCTCTCCAACCTCTCTTTCTCTTCCTGCTCTCTCTTTTCCCTTTCTCTCTGCTCTCTTCGCTTCTTAATCCACGCCATCCCGCTCCCATCATCTTCATCATCACCGACCACAGCCGTCTTTGCGGTCGTCGAGGTGCCATGAAGTCGTTCCCAACGACCATGGGCACCTGCACTGGTGGCGCCTTTCACACTACCCATACCACCATAGCCCCACTCGACGAATTCAGGCTCGTCATCTCGCGCATTCGCAAAGGGATTCACATTTGCATTTTGCGGTCGCTTGACGCCGTACACACGACCATTGAGCATTCGCATGCCTTTTCGGCTAGTGATGGGACGAGCTCGACTGTTGGATTTTGTGGATTTTGACTTTGATTGGTAGGACTGAGTGGAAGAAGCACGGGCAAGCGGGTGGCCCCAGCTGGGCTCTTTGTCCTTGTGATGTGACGCTGATGAGCCCGCGGAAGACCACCGAGCAAGGGACCATCCCGAAGACGGACCCTCATTGTCATCCGTGTCCCTCGAGGATGAGGTACGGAAGAGGTTGATGGTGCCGAGGGTAAGAACCTCCTCGGCTGAGACTGAAAAGTTCCTCCGAGAGAAGATTGAGCCAGTGGGGGTCTGGGCGCGGTCGATGGAGGCGACAGGGGTGAGAGTGTTTGACGAGGATGACGAGGAAGCAGTTGAATTGCGTTTGAAGTTGCGGAAGAAGGAGAAGGTAGATTTCTTGGAGGAGGGGGTGGATGGCGCAGAGACTACAGAAAGTCTGCTTGATACGGAGAAGGGAGAGGGGGGGCAGACGACAGGAGAAGGAGGCACGGAGTTGTTGTTGTCGACTTCACTCGGGGAGGTAGTTGTGATGGAAATGGGAGTAGCAGTTCCCGGGGTGGAGGAGACGGAAGAGGAAGACGACGGGTCGATCGAGTCGCTGTTGGGCTTGCTCTCCGACGAGCTGCTGCTGAGACTGGCACTGTCGAGGCTGGTAAAGTAGTCTCTGCGGGGATCGACCGTGGGAGAGGGCGTTGGGGGTGCAGGGAACTGGGTTGCAAAGATGGGCTGGGGGAACGGCAGCTCGTTTCCGTCGTCGGTGATGAGCACTGATCTGCGGGGGTCTGGCAGAGGCGCAAAGCGGATCCGCCGGTCGTTCGGCGAACGTGAGCCGCGCATCGTCGTCGTTGTCCGGGCCGCAGACGGGACAGACGGGATGTATGTCGGGTGCTGGAGGAGAATGCTTTGGGGACGTGGATAACGGCCAGAGGGTAGCAGGACAGCAGTGGCCATGGGGAGAAATGGGTGACTCTGCCCACCGCGCCCCGTTTAAACATCTTGCAACCTCCCAGATCCATCACCCGATCCTCATCCGGAGCACAGATCCAAGATCCAGCACTCCCCGGGGTCTCTGGCACGTGTCTTCTCACTCGCATACTCCCGACAGACCCCCTTCCAAGCTCCGCCCAATCCCCTTCACCACCCCGCCCTCCCATGCACACTACCCCGTCCCAGCTGCCCCCTGCTCTGCTCTTGCGCCGCACTGCCACCTCCCCCTCCTTGCTGACTCAGCGCCGAAATGCCTACGCGTCGCGATGACGCAACTGGCCCGCCCCCGCCTCCGAGATCCGCCAGCGCTAAGAGGCCGTCGAGTCACCCTCGACCCGCAGTGCCAAGCGACCCAAGCGTTTTGAGAAACAGAGAAAAGGGGCTTTCGCACCAGCATAGATAACATGTATTACATACTGCTAGTCGAGAGACTTGGGTGCGCGATTTTCTGTAGCGTATATCTCTCATCGAATACAAGTCAGTCTCCGCGAACTAGTTCCATGTTGGTGTATGTTCACATCACTACACTCACCACTTAACACATCTCGACACTTCGAGCTCCAGACTCCACATACGAGGCAGTGCCATGACCTCAGTCGCATTCACGAGACCATCTTGCATTCCCTTTTTGAAAATTTCTGTCATTGAGCCCCCCTGCCAGTCTGTTCTCAATGAATCGATCACATATGGCAAGACTTTGGTGCTGCGACCTCCATTCCACAACAAATGCTCCCTACAAGCACCCTCAATAACAATATACAAATCAAGGTCATAAACTGCAAGGGTTGGCTTGGCATTGTGTCACAGCACAAAAAAGTATGATTTCACGGATCTTGACATGTTTGAGAACCCTTTCTTTCAAAACTTATCCACAGGGCCCTCCGCACCCCGCGTCATCCAAATGTCTAGAAATAACTATACATCGATTGAGACTGCTGCGAGTGTCTTCTCCTTCTCAGGGGCTGAGGAACAAGACAAACTGATCAAGAGTTCGTTTCTTTGATCATCACACTGCGGTCCATTGCTCCCGGACTCAACGGGAGAAATACCTGTTCTTTTGAGTCTTAACACTACTCCTGAAATCGTTGCTCTTGTAAGACCACTGACTGAGTATAGTGTGTTTTTGCACAATCAATCATCGCTAACCTCTGCTCGTACCTCACAATTCCCTATCTAAGTCTAAACTCGTTCCTACGGCGATGCCAAGACTAAGAAATACTTGCGGTTGTTGGTCAAATCAACTTGGTTGAACATGGCTTACTCAGTGATAATTCATGTTGAACCCTTGGTGGCTCAAATGTGTCTCGTAGGATGATGACTGACCTGCCGACATCGGGTGCCCTAGTGGGTGGTGGCTCACAAATAGAACCAGCTACGACCACTAAACACAGCATCAACCCTGATAACCCTGTCAACAACAAAACCGTAGTACATCTTCAAGAAGTACATATTACTTTCAGTATCATCATCATCAGACCTTTTAAATCCCCAAGTGCCATCATCCATCCCCAGTCCGATCTCAACGTCCAAACACCGAAAGTACTCAACGGCAGCGACGTCAAGTTACTGCTGTTGCTGTTGTTATTGTTGTAACACTCATCCACTCTGACCACCTACTGGCATACTCATAGCCAGGCTCGTCTAAAACGCTCTCCTCAAGCGTCGCTTGAACTCGCTGAACTCTAAGCGTGACGTATATACATGCACTATACGTACACCTCCAAACATGGGCAATGGGTACATGTGATGAATGCCAATTTTCAAGGTCAATGACCTAATGACATATACGACATCCTAAAACGAGACTGAGCTTGAGCTTAAACCACGGGCGGCGCTTGAGTGGGGGGCGACGTCGATGGAGCTCTCGAACCTTCTAGGAGATTCGCGCACTAGAGTAGTACGGGCTTCGAGCTTCGAGAAATCCGAATATGTGTAGATGTGCCGGTAGATCCCTCGCTGGACTGTCATGACTTTGACAGGCACTCCGAGTCCGACGCACTTGGACGCACTCACTTTATTAAGTACTTCATTCAAGTATTGGTGCCTTGCTGCATACATATCGCAGTTAAGCGATGTCCAAAGTCCGTTTCGAGGCTTTGTGGAGGTTGGTGGTGTTACTTCCTAGGCTCGTAGCACTTGTCTTGGCTTTTCGGATAGTAGCAATGGCTGGGCGGTGGATACTGCCAGCATATAATCTATAGATGTTCCTGAGGTTTTACTTTGCATTCCAGGATACTATATTCCAAATAAAATCTCAAGTACATTTATTTCCATGATTCAGACTCGACGAGCGACGAATTGATCATTTGCTGTTTTTCCACAGAGCCGTGACAACATACATATATGAGAGAGGAAGGATTTTGTCAGCAGCGAGTGAGGAATTGACAGTGATCATATCATCGGACACATTTGTCCGACTCATCACTCCATTCTAGGGTGCACCCCTTTCGAAAGGCAGATCACCAACCAGTGCGTGCACTAATGGTATAGCCTTCGCGAGCGCCTCTGAGGTTACGGAAGCACGCAGTGGCAACAAATACGTCGAGGGTGGCATTAGACAAATGTAAACAGATCTTCCGGTGGTTCTCAGAGGTCGAGACTCGAGCGTTCTCTGCAGAGTACTCTCACAGTATTCACCCCTTGCAACTGTCGCAGTTCATTGTGCGAGCTCATTGGCGCTATAGATAGTCAAAAGTTCTGATGATGAGAGCCTGAGTGCTCGTGGCTGTGGAATCGGCACTCGGTGCGCAATGCACATGCGTGGATATACAAATTCGCAGAGTCTACTCCGAGGTTGTAATATCACTGATCTAACTGCTGGCCTATCACATTTGCTTCTAGTTACGATGTGCACTTGACTCTGTCTGTGTGGCGTATCTTGAGCACACGCTCCTCCAAGCTCGAGGCTGAGATAAGTAGTAGCAGAGATAGATAAAACAGATGATAGTTCTTCCCTATCATTGATATTGCACATTGTTGCCAAGAGCATAGATACTGCTTTGGGGAGCAGCATAACCTATTTATGTGCGTGTCGTGACTGTTTACCTCGCTCAGCTAGCACTGACATGTACTGTCACACACACCCG
>KQ962949.1:417377-442441 GCA_001563735.1 Leucoagaricus sp. SymC.cos
TGCATACATATCGCAGTTAAGCGATGTCCAAAGTCCGTTTCGAGGCTTTGTGGAGGTTGGTGGTGTTACTTCCTAGGCTCGTAGCACTTGTCTTGGCTTTTCGGATAGTAGCAATGGCTGGGCGGTGGATACTGCCAGCATATAATCTATAGGTGTTCCTCAGGTTTTACTTTGCATTCCAGGACACTGTATTCCAAATAAAATCTCAAGTACATTTATTTCCATGATTTAGACTCGACGAGCGACGAATTGATCATTTGCTGTTTTTCCACAGAGCTGTGACAACATACATATATGAGAGAGGAAGGATTTTGTCAGCAGCGAGTGAGGAATTGACAGTGATCATATCATCGGACACATTTGTCCGACTCATCACTCCATTCTAGGGTGCACCCCTTTCGAAAGGCAGATCACCAACCAGTGCGTGCACTAATGGTATAGCCTTCGCGAGCGCCTCTGAGGTTACGGAAGCACGCAGTGGCAACAAATACGTCGAGGGTGGCATTAGACAAATGTAAACAGATCTTCCGGTGGTTCTCAGAGGTCGAGACTCGAGCGTTCTCTGCAGAGTACTCTCACAGTATTCACCCCTTGCAACTGTCGCAGTTCATTGTGCGAGCTCATTGGCGCTATAGATAGTCAAAAGTTCTGATGATGAGAGCCTGAGTGCTCGTGGCTGTGGAATCGGCACTCGGTGCGTAATGCACATGCGTGGATATACAAATTCGCAGAGTCTACTCCGAGGTTGTAATATCACTGATCTAACTGCTGGCCTATCACATTTGCTTCTAGTTACGATGTGCACTTGACTCTGTCTGTGTGGCGTATCTTGAGCACACGCTCCTCCAAGCTCGAGGCTGAGATAAGTAGTAGCAGAGATAGATAAAACAGATGATAGTTCTTCCCTATCATTGATATTGCACATTGTTGCCAAGAGCATAGATACTGCTTTGGGGAGCAGCATAACCTATTTATGTGCGTGTCGTGACTGTTTACCTCGCTCAGCTAGCACTGACATGTACTGTCACACACACCCGGCACACCCGTTGCATCAGGGTCGTGTGTGAGAATAGGGGCTACATAGTTCCACTGCTGTTGAGCAGTAAGCACTACTACTTCAAGCTACATTATAGCCAGTAGTGGCAGATAATGTTCCTGAGGTTTTACTTTGCATTCCAGGATACTATATTCCAAATAAAATCTCAAGTACATTTATTTCCATGATTCAGACTCGACGAGCGACGAATTGATCATTTGCTGTTTTTCCACAGAGCCGTGACAACATACATATATGAGAGAGGAAGGATTTTGTCAGCAGCGAGTGAGGAATTGACAGTGATCATATCATCGGACACATTTGTCCGACTCATCACTCCATTCTAGGGTGCACCCCTTTCGAAAGGCAGATCACCAACCAGTGCGTGCACTAATGGTATAGCCTTCGCGAGCGCCTCTGAGGTTACGGAAGCACGCAGTGGCAACAAATACGTCGAGGGTGGCATTAGACAAATGTAAACAGATCTTCCGGTGGTTCTCAGAGGTCGAGACTCGAGCGTTCTCTGCAGAGTACTCTCACAGTATTCACCCCTTGCAACTGTCGCAGTTCATTGTGCGAGCTCATTGGCGCTATAGATAGTCAAAAGTTCTGATGATGAGAGCCTGAGTGCTCGTGGCTGTGGAATCGGCACTCGGTGCGCAATGCACATGCGTGGATATACAAATTCGCAGAGTCTACTCCGAGGTTGTAATATCACTGATCTAACTGCTGGCCTATCACATTTGCTTCTAGTTACGATGTGCACTTGACTCTGTCTGTGTGGCGTATCTTGAGCACACGCTCCTCCAAGCTCGAGGCTGAGATAAGTAGTAGCAGAGATAGATAAAACAGATGATAGTTCTTCCCTATCATTGATATTGCACATTGTTGCCAAGAGCATAGATACTGCTTTGGGGAGCAGCATAACCTATTTATGTGCGTGTCGTGACTGTTTACCTCGCTCAGCTAGCACTGACATGTACTGTCACACACACCCGACACACCCGTTGCATCAGGGTCGCGTGTGAGAATAGGGGCTACATAGTTCGACTGCTGTTTAACAGCAGTAAGCACTACTACTTCAAGCTACATTATAGCCAGTAGTGGCAGATTTAAAGCTGTCAACCGGAAAACGAGACTTATCACCTGGATCTGTCTTCTACTCCGTCAACCCCACACATTCATCATAGTACAAATCAGTCTCATTGACCACCTGACACCAGAAGATTCATCTCCTTAAAGCATTCAAGATGATGTACTGTATACTAATAGATAGAAGGGTCACAGGAGGCAATTCAGTCGGACGCCGGGATCATGTTCCGAGTCAGACTTTTGAAACGTTCAAGATCCACTATCGAGTACCATATAAACTAGCACGCTTGAAGAAGAGAAGTTTGATTATGACGATGCATGACTTGATCGGTGCGGTGGACGATCGGCGCTGTCATGCAGTAATTGAGCCAATACTACACTCGTATGGAACTGCCTGTGGGCCAGGCTATGAAGCGTGCTGCGATTATTTCCCTATCATTGACTCTTTGTCGATTATCGAGTCAAACGGTCGCATCACTAAGCCTAGTACTGATCAATTGATAAGCGTAGCCAAGCCCGAGTCTACTCAATCGACAGGAGGCATACATCTATTCCCGCACTTTTTTATGAGCATTATCAGATGCTTCACTGACCCCCGGTGCCTGCGGATGAAGAGTACCTTGAGCGGCCAGTAATAATTAGACAAGTACAAGTATCGAGGAACATGGAAGTAAATGAAGTTTAATCGGACCTTGAAGTTGGCGCGTGGAGAAGAGAGAGCACTGAAGTGCTCATCAAAGGAGGGGGGGGCGTTAAATCGCTTCGTGATGTCATGAGATCTCCGGCTAACATTTTCCAGTAACATATGTACAACCTGCTGTATTACTTCCTGGCGTATCATTGCACACCATAACCGTGCCTATTCCCTTCAGCGGGCTTTGTACCTTTTCCACCGGACATGAACCTAAAGTGAAATACATGCACCCACGTTTCGGATTCAATTATCATTTCAAATAGCACGAACAACGTCTAAGAAGGTCTAAGAAGCGCACGAAGCTTTGAATTTTCCAGGAACTACTACATGTGTAGCGAGTCAGTGACTATGCGTTATGCTAAGCTTTACTCCTACCACCTTCGCGGGGTAAACCGTTTATCGAATAATCTCAAGAGTCTGATCTCTCCCTCGAGTCGGTCTTTTCTTAGACGGAGAATACTTTCCATAGCAGCTCAGAGCCCCTCCTTGGATCGGCGCCGGAGGTAAGGATGTGATTCTTTGCAAGGTTGAGTCCTTGTGTCTTGAATCTTGATTCACTCTCCTCGCGTTCGAGGCTCGAACGTGGCTCGTTAGTTTCTTTTTGGCGAACTTCGCAGCACGTGACCGACCATGTCCAAGTCGCTTGAATAATTCCAGCCTCGGGCTGAACGGGTGCCTGGCCACGCTAGCAGTCTTACTGACCAACTCCGAGATCACTATTCACTAAGGGTTGAGGTACTAGCTTAGACCACACTTACGCGTCGTTTGTGAATAGATATATTATTTTCGCTAGTCTCAAACGTGGCAGCCCTGGTTAAAATGATGTACGCGAGTGAAATTTTTGACTGAAAGCTGCCGAAATGCAAAAAGATACGATATTGGCGTATCGTAGTCGTGTCATTTTTATCACACGACCGTGCGTCGGGAAATAGCCTGTCAGTGAGGAAAAAATCAAGATGTCCCATTGACACTCCACAGAGGGGGACGCCTGTATCACACCACTCCCGCGAAAAGTCTGCATGATAGAACCGTCATGATGCAATGTTCGCAACAAAACATCAAGTGAGATTGTATGATAGAGACCCTACCGGCGCTCCACTCTCCTTTTGATCGACAAGTTCCAATCTCATCGGCTTCAAGCGAAACACCCATCGTCGATTCGTCACTGCGCATGCGTGGGCATTCATCGCATACTTCACGGCATACACCCTAATTCCTTATCGTTTCTAAGAGACCGCTCTGTCCGAGATTAAATCACCTGCTATGTTCCAGCTGAACAGCTTACTTATTAGTAGTTACTCCTCCCCGACTTCGAACCAGGGGCGTCAACGGCGAGCGCCGTCCCGACTGATACCATTAAAATACCTTTCATACATCTGACAAAACAGGCTCAGCGTGGAACATGCATAATGCGAAGGGTATGGCAATCTGAGGCACGCACTCTGCAATGAATGAAAAATCGGGCGTTGATTCCGTGCGTGCGTCATTTCGGCATGCTTCTCTTCCCCTTGCATATTGGAGTAACGAGAAATAATCATGGTACCAGCCTGGGGTGTTACTTGCACTGTAGTTCCAGTGCACACGCTCTCCGACTCGCACCTCGAGCTCCCTGCCCCAAATTATACAACCTCGGGTTCACGACAATCGCGGCCTGAGGCAGCAGTATGAGAGGTACGAAGTCAGGGTCCTGATGAGGCTGAGCAAAGTGATACATCCCAAATGTTTTGTTCCAAGTTCTCGGTTCGGCAGGCATTGACGGCAAACGACATCAACGATATTTCCAGTACATTCATCATGATGTGCTTTTGCCCTTGTAGAGCAACTGTCTGCCCGAGAGGTCGATGCTTTAATTAGCAATCCAGCACTATTTTCTGGTGTTCCGATCTTGACCGTGCGACGAACAAATTTGGTTATTTTTGTCCTTGGACTCAGTTGCAGTAGTCGGAAAAACCAATTTGAGGGTGTCAGAGGGCATGCTTCGTTTCGATACAGTGCTGAACACGATAGGTTACTCCCATTTATTGACAATGTAGGGTAGCCATGTGTCTTCACTAAGGAAGTCAGGACACAAATTTTTACGGTCGGCTTGATATGGACTAACCGAATCTGGGTGGAGGACCTGAGGATTGCGTTTCGAGTACGTGCTTGGGACAAACGTTCGAATGAAATGTAGTGCTCGTGTCGTTGGAATGATTTATACTTTACGTAGACTGGCTTGGCGAAACAGTTGTTAGACGAAAATTTTCGACGTCTGCAACTGTAGAATCAACAGCTCTAACGAGTCGCTGTGATGCATGCTCATTGGAGATAAAGGTAATGTCGTGAGGAAAAAACAACACTGCTCACAGCGATAAGCATATAAAGAAGGGGGTGTCAATGACATGACGCATGATGATGAATCTAACATCACCACTGTAAAGTCTGATATTACAAAGCCATTAGAAGCCACAATCCCTTCAAGTCCCTTGGATCGCGTATCAAGTCCGTCGAAAATCCTCAGGGAAATATGTTGCAAACAAGAGGGAGATGCTAAGGCCAACAAGCATCGTGATCTCCGTTCAGGGAAGGTGAGCCTATTATTCCGATCGCGCAGTGGTCCCCCAAATGCAGCAACATCTCATCAGCTCTTCTATTATCCGCATCTGGCTGCCAACGCTCTCCTGCTTGAAGTTTGGGTTGGACCCTGGAAGCTCTGTCAATGTTAGGATTTTCACATTCTTCTGCCGGAAATACCCATGACCTGCAGATCTCCGAGTTGGGCTGAGGGCTCTTGCGTCGACAACCTCACCATCAGTGCTAGTGATCGACCGTGTAGTGGCTACCATCACCCGCTCTCGTGTTGGACCCAGACCAGTTTTTTCTATTCATGAAAGTATGCCGTGGTCGCTGGTTGACTGGTCAGAAAGCATAGTCCCCAGGTATTGCGTTAGTGGGCCGACCCGTGCATTATGAAGATTGGTCGATCACGTGCTGATTGTGAGGTCGCCATGTTGAAAATCAATTCAATGACAATTGCATGGATATCTTACGTCGCATCAATACCCAGACGTCCAGGTACACCGTACCACGAGGAACATAGAGCAATAAAACAGGGCATTTTCCGAACAGCCCGCCTGCTCAGTTGTGTAGAAGTTGCAGAATCCACGGATGCAAACTTAAAAACAATAGATGTGCATGCGGGGCCGGGTGACGCAATACAGAGACTCGCCGGGAGTCAATGGTCGCAGGAGGGTGAGTTTTGGGTCAAACAGATCCAAGATACGAGTGCTTGTGTACTTTCAGCCTTGGACCTGCTGATTGGTAGATTCTGAAGGACTGGGATCGACCGGAATATTTTGATGTACTGCATGCCCCAGGGGCGCCTCAGAATTCACGGAGTCGGTTTGACTATAAAATTCCGGCACCTTAAGTCTTTTTTCGGGTGCAACGGTGAGCGAATGATGAGAGGCAGACAGACGACAGAGTGAGGAAGTCTGATGCTGACTAAGCAGCCTTCGTAACATGCAATTCCGGTCGTCGGTGGTCCGTAAAGCCAGGTTACTTAATTATCGATACTGTGGTTGAAGTACTGAAAGTCTCAAAATCTCATGGGTTGTGATTTGACACGACACAACAGCCCTTCTAGTCAACACAGACTGAGAATAGAAACCTGTTACAAAGTGATGAATCATGATCAATGATAACTTGAGAATCTAACTCATCATTAGGATTTGAGCATTGGTAGCGTGACCGCTCAGTCTGGAAAGGTTGAGTCGCAGTGGGAAGAGTTAGGGGATTCATCAGGGAGAAGCAGCTTAGGTCCCAACTGCCTTTGTGTTCCAAAATAAGATCAACCATGCAGAAACGTAGCACTAGAGACATTTCAGGTTCGACTCCTGTCACTGATGGTAGTGACGATTCAATCAACGAATCTGAGCCATCGCCAACACTCGTTGCTGGGAGTGGACATTAATTACGAAACAAAATCGTTGAGCCGTCTCGAGTCTGAATTCAATTCAATTGTCTGATCGTGACTTGTTCACGAGTTTAAATCGTGAAAAATAGTGTTGCTCAGTATCGATTTAGGTAGCGATTTAAACTCGCCAATTGAATCGTTACTACCGTAGTTGATAGGAGTCGAGCCTAAACATCTCTACTAGTAGTGTAGGATAGTATCAGTGACTGGCCCGCTCGGCGCTCTGCATGACGGAAAGCGACAATGCCCCCAACTACCATCCATGTTGATGGGGAAGTAGCAAGTCATAAATGGATTCATGCTGTGCATCTATGAGGGCAAGTGGCATTCCAGTCTTAGCGCTGTGATGCACTCAGCTTGTAAATGGGCTTCCCTCCAGGGCAATAGTATTCACATCTGCATCAGCCACGTTCAGGAGGCTGCAGGTTTAAGTATGAGTTGAGCGCAACGGACTTCGTCTAACTGGATTGAAGATAATGCTACACTCGTATGGAACTGCCTGTGGGCCAGGCTATGAAGCGTGCTGCGATTATTTCCCTATCATTGACTCTTTGTCGATTATCGAGTCAAACGGTCGCATCACTAAGCCTAGTACTGATCAATTGATAAGCGTAGCCAAGCCCGAGTCTACTCAATCGACAGGAGGCATACATCTATTCCCGCACTTTTTTATGAGCATTATCAGATGCTTCACTGACCCCCGGTGCCTGCGGATGAAGAGTACCTTGAGCGGCCAGTAATAATTAGACAAGTACAAGTATCGAGGAACATGGAAGTAAATGAAGTTTAATCGGACCTTGAAGTTGGCGCGTGGAGAAGAGAGAGCACTGAAGTGCTCATCAAAGGAGGGGGGGGCGTTAAATCGCTTCGTGATGTCATGAGATCTCCGGCTAACATTTTCCAGTAACATATGTACAACCTGCTGTATTACTTCCTGGCGTATCATTGCACACCATAACCGTGCCTATTCCCTTCAGCGGGCTTTGTACCTTTTCCACCGGACATGAACCTAAAGTGAAATACATGCACCCACGTTTCGGATTCAATTATCATTTCAAATAGCACGAACAACGTCTAAGAAGGTCTAAGAAGCGCACGAAGCTTTGAATTTTCCAGGAACTACTACATGTGTAGCGAGTCAGTGACTATGCGTTATGCTAAGCTTTACTCCTACCACCTTCGCGGGGTAAACCGTTTATCGAATAATCTCAAGAGTCTGATCTCTCCCTCGAGTCGGTCTTTTCTTAGACGGAGAATACTTTCCATAGCAGCTCAGAGCCCCTCCTTGGATCGGCGCCGGAGGTAAGGATGTGATTCTTTGCAAGGTTGAGTCCTTGTGTCTTGAATCTTGATTCACTCTCCTCGCGTTCGAGGCTCGAACGTGGCTCGTTAGTTTCTTTTTGGCGAACTTCGCAGCACGTGACCGACCATGTCCAAGTCGCTTGAATAATTCCAGCCTCGGGCTGAACGGGTGCCTGGCCACGCTAGCAGTCTTACTGACCAACTCCGAGATCACTATTCACTAAGGGTTGAGGTACTAGCTTAGACCACACTTACGCGTCGTTTGTGAATAGATATATTATTTTCGCTAGTCTCAAACGTGGCAGCCCTGGTTAAAATGATGTACGCGAGTGAAATTTTTGACTGAAAGCTGCCGAAATGCAAAAAGATACGATATTGGCGTATCGTAGTCGTGTCATTTTTATCACACGACCGTGCGTCGGGAAATAGCCTGTCAGTGAGGAAAAAATCAAGATGTCCCATTGACACTCCACAGAGGGGGACGCCTGTATCACACCACTCCCGCGAAAAGTCTGCATGATAGAACCGTCATGATGCAATGTTCGCAACAAAACATCAAGTGAGATTGTATGATAGAGACCCTACCGGCGCTCCACTCTCCTTTTGATCGACAAGTTCCAATCTCATCGGCTTCAAGCGAAACACCCATCGTCGATTCGTCACTGCGCATGCGTGGGCATTCATCGCATACTTCACGGCATACACCCTAATTCCTTATCGTTTCTAAGAGACCGCTCTGTCCGAGATTAAATCACCTGCTATGTTCCAGCTGAACAGCTTACTTATTAGTAGTTACTCCTCCCCGACTTCGAACCAGGGGCGTCAACGGCGAGCGCCGTCCCGACTGATACCATTAAAATACCTTTCATACATCTGACAAAACAGGCTCAGCGTGGAACATGCATAATGCGAAGGGTATGGCAATCTGAGGCACGCACTCTGCAATGAATGAAAAATCGGGCGTTGATTCCGTGCGTGCGTCATTTCGGCATGCTTCTCTTCCCCTTGCATATTGGAGTAACGAGAAATAATCATGGTACCAGCCTGGGGTGTTACTTGCACTGTAGTTCCAGTGCACACGCTCTCCGACTCGCACCTCGAGCTCCCTGCCCCAAATTATACAACCTCGGGTTCACGACAATCGCGGCCTGAGGCAGCAGTATGAGAGGTACGAAGTCAGGGTCCTGATGAGGCTGAGCAAAGTGATACATCCCAAATGTTTTGTTCCAAGTTCTCGGTTCGGCAGGCATTGACGGCAAACGACATCAACGATATTTCCAGTACATTCATCATGATGTGCTTTTGCCCTTGTAGAGCAACTGTCTGCCCGAGAGGTCGATGCTTTAATTAGCAATCCAGCACTATTTTCTGGTGTTCCGATCTTGACCGTGCGACGAACAAATTTGGTTATTTTTGTCCTTGGACTCAGTTGCAGTAGTCGGAAAAACCAATTTGAGGGTGTCAGAGGGCATGCTTCGTTTCGATACAGTGCTGAACACGATAGGTTACTCCCATTTATTGACAATGTAGGGTAGCCATGTGTCTTCACTAAGGAAGTCAGGACACAAATTTTTACGGTCGGCTTGATATGGACTAACCGAATCTGGGTGGAGGACCTGAGGATTGCGTTTCGAGTACGTGCTTGGGACAAACGTTCGAATGAAATGTAGTGCTCGTGTCGTTGGAATGATTTATACTTTACGTAGACTGGCTTGGCGAAACAGTTGTTAGACGAAAATTTTCGACGTCTGCAACTGTAGAATCAACAGCTCTAACGAGTCGCTGTGATGCATGCTCATTGGAGATAAAGGTAATGTCGTGAGGAAAAAACAACACTGCTCACAGCGATAAGCATATAAAGAAGGGGGTGTCAATGACATGACGCATGATGATGAATCTAACATCACCACTGTAAAGTCTGATATTACAAAGCCATTAGAAGCCACAATCCCTTCAAGTCCCTTGGATCGCGTATCAAGTCCGTCGAAAATCCTCAGGGAAATATGTTGCAAACAAGAGGGAGATGCTAAGGCCAACAAGCATCGTGATCTCCGTTCAGGGAAGGTGAGCCTATTATTCCGATCGCGCAGTGGTCCCCCAAATGCAGCAACATCTCATCAGCTCTTCTATTATCCGCATCTGGCTGCCAACGCTCTCCTGCTTGAAGTTTGGGTTGGACCCTGGAAGCTCTGTCAATGTTAGGATTTTCACATTCTTCTGCCGGAAATACCCATGACCTGCAGATCTCCGAGTTGGGCTGAGGGCTCTTGCGTCGACAACCTCACCATCAGTGCTAGTGATCGACCGTGTAGTGGCTACCATCACCCGCTCTCGTGTTGGACCCAGACCAGTTTTTTCTATTCATGAAAGTATGCCGTGGTCGCTGGTTGACTGGTCAGAAAGCATAGTCCCCAGGTATTGCGTTAGTGGGCCGACCCGTGCATTATGAAGATTGGTCGATCACGTGCTGATTGTGAGGTCGCCATGTTGAAAATCAATTCAATGACAATTGCATGGATATCTTACGTCGCATCAATACCCAGACGTCCAGGTACACCGTACCACGAGGAACATAGAGCAATAAAACAGGGCATTTTCCGAACAGCCCGCCTGCTCAGTTGTGTAGAAGTTGCAGAATCCACGGATGCAAACTTAAAAACAATAGATGTGCATGCGGGGCCGGGTGACGCAATACAGAGACTCGCCGGGAGTCAATGGTCGCAGGAGGGTGAGTTTTGGGTCAAACAGATCCAAGATACGAGTGCTTGTGTACTTTCAGCCTTGGACCTGCTGATTGGTAGATTCTGAAGGACTGGGATCGACCGGAATATTTTGATGTACTGCATGCCCCAGGGGCGCCTCAGAATTCACGGAGTCGGTTTGACTATAAAATTCCGGCACCTTAAGTCTTTTTTCGGGTGCAACGGTGAGCGAATGATGAGAGGCAGACAGACGACAGAGTGAGGAAGTCTGATGCTGACTAAGCAGCCTTCGTAACATGCAATTCCGGTCGTCGGTGGTCCGTAAAGCCAGGTTACTTAATTATCGATACTGTGGTTGAAGTACTGAAAGTCTCAAAATCTCATGGGTTGTGATTTGACACGACACAACAGCCCTTCTAGTCAACACAGACTGAGAATAGAAACCTGTTACAAAGTGATGAATCATGATCAATGATAACTTGAGAATCTAACTCATCATTAGGATTTGAGCATTGGTAGCGTGACCGCTCAGTCTGGAAAGGTTGAGTCGCAGTGGGAAGAGTTAGGGGATTCATCAGGGAGAAGCAGCTTAGGTCCCAACTGCCTTTGTGTTCCAAAATAAGATCAACCATGCAGAAACGTAGCACTAGAGACATTTCAGGTTCGACTCCTGTCACTGATGGTAGTGACGATTCAATCAACGAATCTGAGCCATCGCCAACACTCGTTGCTGGGAGTGGACATTAATTACGAAACAAAATCGTTGAGCCGTCTCGAGTCTGAATTCAATTCAATTGTCTGATCGTGACTTGTTCACGAGTTTAAATCGTGAAAAATAGTGTTGCTCAGTATCGATTTAGGTAGCGATTTAAACTCGCCAATTGAATCGTTACTACCGTAGTTGATAGGAGTCGAGCCTAAACATCTCTACTAGTAGTGTAGGATAGTATCAGTGACTGGCCCGCTCGGCGCTCTGCATGACGGAAAGCGACAATGCCCCCAACTACCATCCATGTTGATGGGGAAGTAGCAAGTCATAAATAAATTCATGCTGGGCATCTATGAGGGCAAGTGGCATTCCAGTCTTAGCGCTGTGATGCATTCAGCTTATAAATGGGGTTTCCTCCAGGGCAATAGTATTCACATCTGCATCAGCCACATTCAGGAGGCTGTAGGTTTAAGTATGAGTTGAGCGCAACGGACTTCGTCTAACTGGATTGAAGTCGGATTGGAGTGCCTTCGAAGAACTAGAAACACATTGCATGGGCCTGTGCCAGGCTCCGGGCCTTTTGTTTCTTGCAAGACCAGGACGAAATCTATTTATAATGGTATAAGTCGTAGTGCTAAGAATAGCAATAAGAGCTGCCTCGAAGGATTTTGATTTAGATAACGTTGTAGAGCATTACCGCGGGCACTCTGCTATCCAGCTCAAGATCTTTCTCAGTAGCCTGCGCTTCTAGCTCCATGGAATCCGCGCTTAGTCCCAGTGGCGACAATCGACGTACATAGGTAACAAACCTAGCCATTATTCGTAGCTTTCCGGTTAAAACCCGCTCTAGCTATTTCTCTTCCGCAAACGGGGACCCTCGCGGAGTCCGCTACTAGAAATTGATAAGCGTAGCCAAGCCCGAGTCTACTCAATCGACGGGAGGCATACATCTATTCCCGCACTTTTTTATGAGCATTATCAGATGCTTCACTGACCCCCGGTGCCTGCGGATGAAGAGTACCTTGAGCGGCCAGTAATAATTAGACAAGTACAAGTATCGAGGAACATGGAAGTAAATGAAGTTTAATCGGACCTTGAAGTTGGCGCGTGGAGAAGAGAGAGCACTGAAGTGCTCATCAAAGGAGGGGGGGGCGTTAAATCGCTTCGTGATGTCATGAGATCTCCGGCTAACATTTTCCAGTAACATATGTACAACCTGCTGTATTACTTCCTGGCGTATCATTGCACACCATAACCGTGCCTATTCCCTTCAGCGGGCTTTGTACCTTTTCCACCGGACATGAACCTAAAGTGAAATACATGCACCCACGTTTCGGATTCAATTATCATTTCAAATAGCACGAACAACGTCTAAGAAGGTCTAAGAAGCGCACGAAGCTTTGAATTTTCCAGGAACTACTACATGTGTAGCGAGTCAGTGACTATGCGTTATGCTAAGCTTTACTCCTACCACCTTCGCGGGGTAAACCGTTTATCGAATAATCTCAAGAGTCTGATCTCTCCCTCGAGTCGGTCTTTTCTTAGACGGAGAATACTTTCCATAGCAGCTCAGAGCCCCTCCTTGGATCGGCGCCGGAGGTAAGGATGTGATTCTTTGCAAGGTTGAGTCCTTGTGTCTTGAATCTTGATTCACTCTCCTCGCGTTCGAGGCTCGAACGTGGCTCGTTAGTTTCTTTTTGGCGAACTTCGCAGCACGTGACCGACCATGTCCAAGTCGCTTGAATAATTCCAGCCTCGGGCTGAACGGGTGCCTGGCCACGCTAGCAGTCTTACTGACCAACTCCGAGATCACTATTCACTAAGGGTTGAGGTACTAGCTTAGACCACACTTACGCGTCGTTTGTGAATAGATATATTATTTTCGCTAGTCTCAAACGTGGCAGCCCTGGTTAAAATGATGTACGCGAGTGAAATTTTTGACTGAAAGCTGCCGAAATGCAAAAAGATACGATATTGGCGTATCGTAGTCGTGTCATTTTTATCACACGACCGTGCGTCGGGAAATAGCCTGTCAGTGAGGAAAAAATCAAGATGTCCCATTGACACTCCACAGAGGGGGACGCCTGTATCACACCACTCCCGCGAAAAGTCTGCATGATAGAACCGTCATGATGCAATGTTCGCAACAAAACATCAAGTGAGATTGTATGATAGAGACCCTACCGGCGCTCCACTCTCCTTTTGATCGACAAGTTCCAATCTCATCGGCTTCAAGCGAAACACCCATCGTCGATTCGTCACTGCGCATGCGTGGGCATTCATCGCATACTTCACGGCATACACCCTAATTCCTTATCGTTTCTAAGAGACCGCTCTGTCCGAGATTAAATCACCTGCTATGTTCCAGCTGAACAGCTTACTTATTAGTAGTTACTCCTCCCCGACTTCGAACCAGGGGCGTCAACGGCGAGCGCCGTCCCGACTGATACCATTAAAATACCTTTCATACATCTGACAAAACAGGCTCAGCGTGGAACATGCATAATGCGAAGGGTATGGCAATCTGAGGCACGCACTCTGCAATGAATGAAAAATCGGGCGTTGATTCCGTGCGTGCGTCATTTCGGCATGCTTCTCTTCCCCTTGCATATTGGAGTAACGAGAAATAATCATGGTACCAGCCTGGGGTGTTACTTGCACTGTAGTTCCAGTGCACACGCTCTCCGACTCGCACCTCGAGCTCCCTGCCCCAAATTATACAACCTCGGGTTCACGACAATCGCGGCCTGAGGCAGCAGTATGAGAGGTACGAAGTCAGGGTCCTGATGAGGCTGAGCAAAGTGATACATCCCAAATGTTTTGTTCCAAGTTCTCGGTTCGGCAGGCATTGACGGCAAACGACATCAACGATATTTCCAGTACATTCATCATGATGTGCTTTTGCCCTTGTAGAGCAACTGTCTGCCCGAGAGGTCGATGCTTTAATTAGCAATCCAGCACTATTTTCTGGTGTTCCGATCTTGACCGTGCGACGAACAAATTTGGTTATTTTTGTCCTTGGACTCAGTTGCAGTAGTCGGAAAAACCAATTTGAGGGTGTCAGAGGGCATGCTTCGTTTCGATACAGTGCTGAACACGATAGGTTACTCCCATTTATTGACAATGTAGGGTAGCCATGTGTCTTCACTAAGGAAGTCAGGACACAAATTTTTACGGTCGGCTTGATATGGACTAACCGAATCTGGGTGGAGGACCTGAGGATTGCGTTTCGAGTACGTGCTTGGGACAAACGTTCGAATGAAATGTAGTGCTCGTGTCGTTGGAATGATTTATACTTTACGTAGACTGGCTTGGCGAAACAGTTGTTAGACGAAAATTTTCGACGTCTGCAACTGTAGAATCAACAGCTCTAACGAGTCGCTGTGATGCATGCTCATTGGAGATAAAGGTAATGTCGTGAGGAAAAAACAACACTGCTCACAGCGATAAGCATATAAAGAAGGGGGTGTCAATGACATGACGCATGATGATGAATCTAACATCACCACTGTAAAGTCTGATATTACAAAGCCATTAGAAGCCACAATCCCTTCAAGTCCCTTGGATCGCGTATCAAGTCCGTCGAAAATCCTCAGGGAAATATGTTGCAAACAAGAGGGAGATGCTAAGGCCAACAAGCATCGTGATCTCCGTTCAGGGAAGGTGAGCCTATTATTCCGATCGCGCAGTGGTCCCCCAAATGCAGCAACATCTCATCAGCTCTTCTATTATCCGCATCTGGCTGCCAACGCTCTCCTGCTTGAAGTTTGGGTTGGACCCTGGAAGCTCTGTCAATGTTAGGATTTTCACATTCTTCTGCCGGAAATACCCATGACCTGCAGATCTCCGAGTTGGGCTGAGGGCTCTTGCGTCGACAACCTCACCATCAGTGCTAGTGATCGACCGTGTAGTGGCTACCATCACCCGCTCTCGTGTTGGACCCAGACCAGTTTTTTCTATTCATGAAAGTATGCCGTGGTCGCTGGTTGACTGGTCAGAAAGCATAGTCCCCAGGTATTGCGTTAGTGGGCCGACCCGTGCATTATGAAGATTGGTCGATCACGTGCTGATTGTGAGGTCGCCATGTTGAAAATCAATTCAATGACAATTGCATGGATATCTTACGTCGCATCAATACCCAGACGTCCAGGTACACCGTACCACGAGGAACATAGAGCAATAAAACAGGGCATTTTCCGAACAGCCCGCCTGCTCAGTTGTGTAGAAGTTGCAGAATCCACGGATGCAAACTTAAAAACAATAGATGTGCATGCGGGGCCGGGTGACGCAATACAGAGACTCGCCGGGAGTCAATGGTCGCAGGAGGGTGAGTTTTGGGTCAAACAGATCCAAGATACGAGTGCTTGTGTACTTTCAGCCTTGGACCTGCTGATTGGTAGATTCTGAAGGACTGGGATCGACCGGAATATTTTGATGTACTGCATGCCCCAGGGGCGCCTCAGAATTCACGGAGTCGGTTTGACTATAAAATTCCGGCACCTTAAGTCTTTTTTCGGGTGCAACGGTGAGCGAATGATGAGAGGCAGACAGACGACAGAGTGAGGAAGTCTGATGCTGACTAAGCAGCCTTCGTAACATGCAATTCCGGTCGTCGGTGGTCCGTAAAGCCAGGTTACTTAATTATCGATACTGTGGTTGAAGTACTGAAAGTCTCAAAATCTCATGGGTTGTGATTTGACACGACACAACAGCCCTTCTAGTCAACACAGACTGAGAATAGAAACCTGTTACAAAGTGATGAATCATGATCAATGATAACTTGAGAATCTAACTCATCATTAGGATTTGAGCATTGGTAGCGTGACCGCTCAGTCTGGAAAGGTTGAGTCGCAGTGGGAAGAGTTAGGGGATTCATCAGGGAGAAGCAGCTTAGGTCCCAACTGCCTTTGTGTTCCAAAATAAGATCAACCATGCAGAAACGTAGCACTAGAGACATTTCAGGTTCGACTCCTGTCACTGATGGTAGTGACGATTCAATCAACGAATCTGAGCCATCGCCAACACTCGTTGCTGGGAGTGGACATTAATTACGAAACAAAATCGTTGAGCCGTCTCGAGTCTGAATTCAATTCAATTGTCTGATCGTGACTTGTTCACGAGTTTAAATCGTGAAAAATAGTGTTGCTCAGTATCGATTTAGGTAGCGATTTAAACTCGCCAATTGAATCGTTACTACCGTAGTTGATAGGAGTCGAGCCTAAACATCTCTACTAGTAGTGTAGGATAGTATCAGTGACTGGCCCGCTCGGCGCTCTGCATGACGGAAAGCGACAATGCCCCCAACTACCATCCATGTTGATGGGGAAGTAGCAAGTCATAAATAAATTCATGCTGGGCATCTATGAGGGCAAGTGGCATTCCAGTCTTAGCGCTGTGATGCATTCAGCTTATAAATGGGGTTTCCTCCAGGGCAATAGTATTCACATCTGCATCAGCCACATTCAGGAGGCTGTAGGTTTAAGTATGAGTTGAGCGCAACGGACTTCGTCTAACTGGATTGAAGTCGGATTGGAGTGCCTTCGAAGAACTAGAAACACTTTGCATGGGCCCGTGCCAGGCTCCGGGCCTTTTGTTTCTTGCAAGACTAGGACGAAATCTATTTATAATGGTATAAGTCGTAGTGCTAAGAATAGCAATAAGAGCTGCCTCGAAGGATTTTGACTTAGATAACGTTGTAGAGCATTACCCCGGGCACTCTGCTATCCAGTTCAAGATCTTTCTCAGTAGCCTGCGCTTCTAGCTCCATGGAATCCGCGCTTAGTCCCAGTGGCGACAATCGACGTACATAGGTAACAAACCTAGCCATTATTCGTAGCTTTCCGGTTAAAACCCGCTCTAGCTATTTCTCTTCCGCAAACGGGGACCCTCGCGGAGTCCGCTACTAGTTTTAATTAAAGGCGTTACACCAGCCTCTTTAAATTGAGAAAATAACGTGTGTAACTGATATCGCGACCAACTTGGTGTTCAGAAGCTCATTGGAGGAGACCAGTGCGTAGGGTGATCAGGCTACTAAGTGTCGCCTACGCGCTCAATAGGAGATAGTCTCATTCTTCGTCGTTTGCGGACAAGTCGCCGCCCACAGTCATCAGGAATCTAGGCAGGAGGACGCCATTGATGAGTGTCAGTGGCTGAGAAGAAACCACTATTATGGGACAGATTACCATCCCAAGGATGCGTGTTCAATTTATGGATCCAAAGGATAGCACTTCTCCTGAAGATCTATCCTTACCTTTCTTTTCCAGGTTGAAATCATCCGGAAGCTGCTAGTAAATTTAGAGGTGTATAACTATAGTGTCAGGCTACATGATCTCGCCATGTGATACCTCGACGGAGTTGCTGGTCAGAGACATTGGCCCCGACTTATGTTTAGCCTTGTTAATCCATTATCAAGCACACTTGAAACACGCTTCAACCGCAGGTGCGGGAATCGGACTCCCCGCAGGCATTCTCCAGATGATGGATCGGCGCCGGAGGTAAGGATGTGATTCTTTGCAAGGTTGAGTCCTTGTGTCTTGAATCTTGATTCACTCTCCTCGCGTTCGAGGCTCGAACGTGGCTCGTTAGTTTCTTTTTGGCGAACTTCGCAGCACGTGACCGACCATGTCCAAGTCGCTTGAATAATTCCAGCCTCGGGCTGAACGGGTGCCTGGCCACGCTAGCAGTCTTACTGACCAACTCCGAGATCACTATTCACTAAGGGTTGAGGTACTAGCTTAGACCACACTTACGCGTCGTTTGTGAATAGATATATTATTTTCGCTAGTCTCAAACGTGGCAGCCCTGGTTAAAATGATGTACGCGAGTGAAATTTTTGACTGAAAGCTGCCGAAATGCAAAAAGATACGATATTGGCGTATCGTAGTCGTGTCATTTTTATCACACGACCGTGCGTCGGGAAATAGCCTGTCAGTGAGGAAAAAATCAAGATGTCCCATTGACACTCCACAGAGGGGGACGCCTGTATCACACCACTCCCGCGAAAAGTCTGCATGATAGAACCGTCATGATGCAATGTTCGCAACAAAACATCAAGTGAGATTGTATGATAGAGACCCTACCGGCGCTCCACTCTCCTTTTGATCGACAAGTTCCAATCTCATCGGCTTCAAGCGAAACACCCATCGTCGATTCGTCACTGCGCATGCGTGGGCATTCATCGCATACTTCACGGCATACACCCTAATTCCTTATCGTTTCTAAGAGACCGCTCTGTCCGAGATTAAATCACCTGCTATGTTCCAGTTGAACAGCTTACTTATTAGTAGTTACTCCTCCCCGACTTCGAACCAGGGGCGTCAACGGCGAGCGCCGTCCCGACTGATACCATTAAAATACCTTTCATACATCTGACAAAACAGGCTCAGCGTGGAACATGCATAATGCGAAGGGTATGGCAATCTGAGGCACGCACTCTGCAATGAATGAAAAATCGGGCGTTGATTCCGTGCGTGCGTCATTTCGGCATGCTTCTCTTCCCCTTGCATATTGGAGTAACGAGAAATAATCATGGTACCAGCCTGGGGTGTTACTTGCACTGTAGTTCCAGTGCACACGCTCTCCGACTCGCACCTCGAGCTCCCTGCCCCAAATTATACAACCTCGGGTTCACGACAATCGCGGCCTGAGGCAGCAGTATGAGAGGTACGAAGTCAGGGTCCTGATGAGGCTGAGCAAAGTGATACATCCCAAATGTTTTGTTCCAAGTTCTCGGTTCGGCAGGCATTGACGGCAAACGACATCAACGATATTTCCAGTACATTCATCATGATGTGCTTTTGCCCTTGTAGAGCAACTGTCTGCCCGAGAGGTCGATGCTTTAATTAGCAATCCAGCACTATTTTCTGGTGTTCCGATCTTGACCGTGCGACGAACAAATTTGGTTATTTTTGTCCTTGGACTCAGTTGCAGTAGTCGGAAAAACCAATTTGAGGGTGTCAGAGGGCATGCTTCGTTTCGATACAGTGCTGAACACGATAGGTTACTCCCATTTATTGACAATGTAGGGTAGCCATGTGTCTTCACTAAGGAAGTCAGGACACAAATTTTTACGGTCGGCTTGATATGGACTAACCGAATCTGGGTGGAGGACCTGAGGATTGCGTTTCGAGTACGTGCTTGGGACAAACGTTCGAATGAAATGTAGTGCTCGTGTCGTTGGAATGATTTATACTTTACGTAGACTGGCTTGGCGAAACAGTTGTTAGACGAAAATTTTCGACGTCTGCAACTGTAGAATCAACAGCTCTAACGAGTCGCTGTGATGCATGCTCATTGGAGATAAAGGTAATGTCGTGAGGAAAAAACAACACTGCTCACAGCGATAAGCATATAAAGAAGGGGGTGTCAATGACATGACGCATGATGATGAATCTAACATCACCACTGTAAAGTCTGATATTACAAAGCCATTAGAAGCCACAATCCCTTCAAGTCCCTTGGATCGCGTATCAAGTCCGTCGAAAATCCTCAGGGAAATATGTTGCAAACAAGAGGGAGATGCTAAGGCCAACAAGCATCGTGATCTCCGTTCAGGGAAGGTGAGCCTATTATTCCGATCGCGCAGTGGTCCCCCAAATGCAGCAACATCTCATCAGCTCTTCTATTATCCGCATCTGGCTGCCAACGCTCTCCTGCTTGAAGTTTGGGTTGGACCCTGGAAGCTCTGTCAATGTTAGGATTTTCACATTCTTCTGCCGGAAATACCCATGACCTGCAGATCTCCGAGTTGGGCTGAGGGCTCTTGCGTCGACAACCTCACCATCAGTGCTAGTGATCGACCGTGTAGTGGCTACCATCACCCGCTCTCGTGTTGGACCCAGACCAGTTTTTTCTATTCATGAAAGTATGCCGTGGTCGCTGGTTGACTGGTCAGAAAGCATAGTCCCCAGGTATTGCGTTAGTGGGCCGACCCGTGCATTATGAAGATTGGTCGATCACGTGCTGATTGTGAGGTCGCCATGTTGAAAATCAATTCAATGACAATTGCATGGATATCTTACGTCGCATCAATACCCAGACGTCCAGGTACACCGTACCACGAGGAACATAGAGCAATAAAACAGGGCATTTTCCGAACAGCCCGCCTGCTCAGTTGTGTAGAAGTTGCAGAATCCACGGATGCAAACTTAAAAACAATAGATGTGCATGCGGGGCCGGGTGACGCAATACAGAGACTCGCCGGGAGTCAATGGTCGCAGGAGGGTGAGTTTTGGGTCAAACAGATCCAAGATACGAGTGCTTGTGTACTTTCAGCCTTGGACCTGCTGATTGGTAGATTCTGAAGGACTGGGATCGACCGGAATATTTTGATGTACTGCATGCCCCAGGGGCGCCTCAGAATTCACGGAGTCGGTTTGACTATAAAATTCCGGCACCTTAAGTCTTTTTTCGGGTGCAACGGTGAGCGAATGATGAGAGGCAGACAGACGACAGAGTGAGGAAGTCTGATGCTGACTAAGCAGCCTTCGTAACATGCAATTCCGGTCGTCGGTGGTCCGTAAAGCCAGGTTACTTAATTATCGATACTGTGGTTGAAGTACTGAAAGTCTCAAAATCTCATGGGTTGTGATTTGACACGACACAACAGCCCTTCTAGTCAACACAGACTGAGAATAGAAACCTGTTACAAAGTGATGAATCATGATCAATGATAACTTGAGAATCTAACTCATCATTAGGATTTGAGCATTGGTAGCGTGACCGCTCAGTCTGGAAAGGTTGAGTCGCAGTGGGAAGAGTTAGGGGATTCATCAGGGAGAAGCAGCTTAGGTCCCAACTGCCTTTGTGTTCCAAAATAAGATCAACCATGCAGAAACGTAGCACTAGAGACATTTCAGGTTCGACTCCTGTCACTGATGGTAGTGACGATTCAATCAACGAATCTGAGCCATCGCCAACACTCGTTGCTGGGAGTGGACATTAATTACGAAACAAAATCGTTGAGCCGTCTCGAGTCTGAATTCAATTCAATTGTCTGATCGTGACTTGTTCACGAGTTTAAATCGTGAAAAATAGTGTTGCTCAGTATCGATTTAGGTAGCGATTTAAACTCGCCAATTGAATCGTTACTACCGTAGTTGATAGGAGTCGAGCCTAAACATCTCTACTAGTAGTGTAGGATAGTATCAGTGACTGGCCCGCTCGGCGCTCTGCATGACGGAAAGCGACAATGCCCCCAACTACCATCCATGTTGATGGGGAAGTAGCAAGTCATAAATAAATTCATGCTGGGCATCTATGAGGGCAAGTGGCATTCCAGTCTTAGCGCTGTGATGCATTCAGCTTATAAATGGGGTTTCCTCCAGGGCAATAGTATTCACATCTGCATCAGCCACATTCAGGAGGCTGTAGGTTTAAGTATGAGTTGAGCGCAACGGACTTCGTCTAACTGGATTGAAGTCGGATTGGAGTGCCTTCGAAGAACTAGAAACACTTTGCATGGGCCCGTGCCAGGCTCCGGGCCTTTTGTTTCTTGCAAGACTAGGACGAAATCTATTTATAATGGTATAAGTCGTAGTGCTAAGAATAGCAATAAGAGCTGCCTCGAAGGATTTTGACTTAGATAACGTTGTAGAGCATTACCCCGGGCACTCTGCTATCCAGTTCAAGATCTTTCTCAGTAGCCTGCGCTTCTAGCTCCATGGAATCCGCGCTTAGTCCCAGTGGCGACAATCGACGTACATAGGTAACAAACCTAGCCATTATTCGTAGCTTTCCGGTTAAAACCCGCTCTAGCTATTTCTCTTCCGCAAACGGGGACCCTCGCGGAGTCCGCTACTAGTTTTAATTAAAGGCGTTACACCAGCCTCTTTAAATTGAGAAAATAACGTGTGTAACTGATATCGCGACCAACTTGGTGTTCAGAAGCTCATTGGAGGAGACCAGTGCGTAGGGTGATCAGGCTACTAAGTGTCGCCTACGCGCTCAATAGGAGATAGTCTCATTCTTCGTCGTTTGCGGACAAGTCGCCGCCCACAGTCATCAGGAATCTAGGCAGGAGGACGCCATTGATGAGTGTCAGTGGCTGAGAAGAAACCACTATTATGGGACAGATTACCATCCCAAGGATGCGTGTTCAATTTATGGATCCAAAGGATAGCACTTCTCCTGAAGATCTATCCTTACCTTTCTTTTCCAGGTTGAAATCATCCGGAAGCTGCTAGTAAATTTAGAGGTGTATAACTATAGTGTCAGGCTACATGATCTCGCCATGTGATACCTCGACGGAGTTGCTGGTCAGAGACATTGGCCCCGACTTATGTTTAGCCTTGTTAATCCATTATCAAGCACACTTGAAACACGCTTCAACCGCAGGTGCGGGAATCGGACTCCCCGCAGGCATTCTCCAGATGATCAGTACAATACGACATGCAAGATAATTCCCGCTACCTTTTAAGGTAGTGGGTTCTTCTATGGGCGATGGCCGCTTCCAATTTGGGCAGATTTTGGTAGAGAAATTAACTGTAGGGTTTTGCATCGCGAAAACATTAAGCGCCAGACGAGCGATTATATTGCCAGATCTAGCTACCTATGGGCGATGGCCACTTCCAATTCGGGCAGATTTTGGCAGAGAAATTAACTGTAGGGTTTTGCTGGCACCAATGGCTGTTGCTCAAAATTCGTGGTATAATCTGAAAGGTGGCTTATCATACTCATCTGGCGCCTAACTTTTTCGTGATGTGCAAGCACCAATGGCTGTTGCTCAAAATTCGTGGTATAATCTGAAAGGTGGCTTGCGTGTCACGAGGCTCAGGGTTTTTTTATTGGTGTGCACTCAGTCGATGATGTGCTTCAGCGGATTGAAATATTGAAACGGCTTTGCGGGTAAACTGTATGTGAGAATTGGTCACCTGTCGCGCAGGGCACTGGAAATCTAATATGCAACACTGTTCACAATCTACTTGACATGACGCACGTCGAAATCCGCAGACCAGGTTTTCTGCGCTGTGAGAAAGACAGCCAGGATAAATGACTGTACATTTGGATCTCAAAAGCACCAAATCTACAGATTCGTGGATCCGGAAAGAGCGTACATGGTTGAGGTTCAGAGTAACTATGAACTGGAGAGAAGGATAGACAACGCAGTTTTGACTCAGGATCATTGTCACAGAACACAGGAACAAGAGGCAATAAATACAGATAAGAAGAAGTGGAATGAAGTCACTCAGCAAAAATCAATCAGCAGGCTACACCGCGTTCAAGTTTCCCCTCTACTATCTTCAAAAGTGTATATTTGTAAATCAATTGGTGTCCACGCATCAGGGGTGTTGGCACTGGCAATTTATGGACGAAACGTTATCTCAGCGAGAATGACCTCCGCTTAAGAATGTGGAAATGTTGCACTTTAGGCGAGAGTTGCCTTATAGGGTTCGTCACTCCTCTGTTCAGCTTTCAAATTCAATATTCAACCTCCAGTAAGTTTGCAGAAATCACGACAATCGCGGCCTGAGGCAGCAGTATGAGAGGTACGAAGTCAGGGTCCTGATGAGGCTGAGCAAAGTGATACATCCCAAATGTTTTGTTCCAAGTTCTCGGTTCGGCAGGCATTGACGGCAAACGACATCAACGATATTTCCAGTACATTCATCATGATGTGCTTTTGCCCTTGTAGAGCAACTGTCTGCCCGAGAGGTCGATGCTTTAATTAGCAATCCAGCACTATTTTCTGGTGTTCCGATCTTGACCGTGCGACGAACAAATTTGGTTATTTTTGTCCTTGGACTCAGTTGCAGTAGTCGGAAAAACCAATTTGAGGGTGTCAGAGGGCATGCTTCGTTTCGATACAGTGCTGAACACGATAGGTTACTCCCATTTATTGACAATGTAGGGTAGCCATGTGTCTTCACTAAGGAAGTCAGGACACAAATTTTTACGGTCGGCTTGATATGGACTAACCGAATCTGGGTGGAGGACCTGAGGATTGCGTTTCGAGTACGTGCTTGGGACAAACGTTCGAATGAAATGTAGTGCTCGTGTCGTTGGAATGATTTATACTTTACGTAGACTGGCTTGGCGAAACAGTTGTTAGACGAAAATTTTCGACGTCTGCAACTGTAGAATCAACAGCTCTAACGAGTCGCTGTGATGCATGCTCATTGGAGATAAAGGTAATGTCGTGAGGAAAAAACAACACTGCTCACAGCGATAAGCATATAAAGAAGGGGGTGTCAATGACATGACGCATGATGATGAATCTAACATCACCACTGTAAAGTCTGATATTACAAAGCCATTAGAAGCCACAATCCCTTCAAGTCCCTTGGATCGCGTATCAAGTCCGTCGAAAATCCTCAGGGAAATATGTTGCAAACAAGAGGGAGATGCTAAGGCCAACAAGCATCGTGATCTCCGTTCAGGGAAGGTGAGCCTATTATTCCGATCGCGCAGTGGTCCCCCAAATGCAGCAACATCTCATCAGCTCTTCTATTATCCGCATCTGGCTGCCAACGCTCTCCTGCTTGAAGTTTGGGTTGGACCCTGGAAGCTCTGTCAATGTTAGGATTTTCACATTCTTCTGCCGGAAATACCCATGACCTGCAGATCTCCGAGTTGGG